>CBMN010003516.1:0-16734 GCA_000582825.1 Hordeum pubiflorum | reverse complement strand
ATTTCCCCCTTCCGGAGGGAAGTTTTCCCGGCAGAGTTGCTCTACTGGAGACCAAAAGGACTCCTGCCCAGGTTTCCGCCTCGAGACGGGGACGCTTTGTCCTGAAAGTACCCTCTTCATTTTTTTAGGTCAAAACCTTTCATATAGTAGAAGAGGGGCATCGGAAGCCGTCTGTGGGACCCACAAGGCATCAGGGCGCGCTCTAGGGGGTGGGCACGCCCTGTTGCCTTGTGGGCAGCAGGTGGGCCCCCTCCGGTGGTTCTTCGCTCCAATAATTCTTATATATTTTATAAAAATTCTTCGTGAAATTTCAGGTCATTTGGAGTCCAGAAAATTTCCAGCTTTTTCCATGGCCTTCAGGTCCAGAATTTCAGTTTCCGGCAATTTCCCTCTTTGTGTAAATCTTGCAAATTAAGAGAGAAAAGACATTAGATTTCTACCATAAGGTATAATAATGACCAAAAAACAATATGGATAATAATATAAAATCATGATGCAAAATGAATGTATCAGAGCCTCACCTACGTCTGGCCTCTTCCATCTCCTTCAGCCCTCCAAGTATTTACCCCTTCACATACCCTAAACATTTGTAACCCTTTGGCGCTCAGCTCCCACGGACTCGACAATGTCGGAGTGGTCGGACCTGATACATAGTAATGGCGGAGAAAACCATTTCAAAAATCGTCCGAGGGTAAAAAAGGTAAAGAGTTTCAAGAACTTTTATATTTTAAATTAAATTTTTTTGAGACAAGGATTTTAAATTAAATGGTTCCAAAGTCTTAGGACCAAATCAGGCCTGGGCCAAAGTTCAGAGGACAGAAGAAGTGGCCTTCTTTCTTCTGAGTTTCTTAAGCAGGCCCTTGAACGAACACGAGGAGGCCCAGAACTCGCGTCGCGTGGACCGTTCCGAAGAATAAAAAAACACCCCACCCCGCAGCCCGCACCGCGAAAAATTCCCCACCCCCCGTCCCCTCCCATCGCTCGCCGAAACCCTAGCCCGCTCCTCGCCGCCGATGGGGAAGGGCCGCCCCCTCCCGGCCACCACCACCTCCCCCTCCGGCTGCGCCGCCGTCCCCTTCGGATACGCCTCCGTCCCCGAGGCGCCGGTCTTCCGCCCGACGGAGGAGGAGTTCGCGGACCCGCTGGCCTACGTCGCGCGCATCCGCCCCGTCGCCGAGCCCTACGGCGTCTGCCGCATCGTGCCGCCGCCGTCCTGGTCGCCGCCCAGGGCGCTCGACGTCGCCGCCCTCTCCTTCCCCACCAAGCGCCAGCCCATCCACCGCCTCCTCGCCCGCCCCGCCCCCGCCGACCGCGACACCTTCCTCCTCGACTACACCCGCTTCCTCAGGGCCAAGGCCGACGCCGGGCCGCCGCGCCGGGGCCGCAAGAGGACCGCTCCCCCTAAGCCGCCCGCCCTCTCCGACGGCCGCCCGCTCGACCTCTGCCGCCTCTTCCACGCCGTCAAGCGCTTCGGTGGCTACGACGGCACCTGCGAGGGCAGGCGGTGGGACGACGTCGTCCGCCTTGTCGACGACAAGGCGCCCCGGCAGGTGCCCGAGTGTGCTAAGCACGTGCTCGCGCAGCTCTACTACGAGCATCTCTACGACTACGAGAAGTTCACCAACAACAGATCGGCGGCGTCCTCGCAAGACGATGGGAAGAAGGAGGAGCGTGCCAAGGTTGAGCTTGACAATCAGCCAACGGTTTCTGGTTCACATGATGAAGGGAAGAACACATCTGTTTCTGGAGGAGAAATGGATGAAGAGGAGGTTTCCGGCGCTAGCAGCCGGAAGAGGAGAAATCAAAAGGCCGCCGGACTGGCTTCTAATGAGCGCCATGGTAACAGCAACGGCACTCCCGGGAAAAATGCAGGGTCTGCCGGGGCTCGCAAGCCGAAGAAGAGAAAGCTTGACGCAGAGGTCAGCGAAGACGATCAGGTATGCGAGCAGTGTGACAGTGGGTTGCATGGGGATGCCATGCTGCTATGCGACCGCTGTGATAAAGGGTGGCATATGTACTGTTTATCACCTCCACTCGAGAGTGTGCCTCCGGGGAACTGGTACTGCTCAGACTGCATGAACTCGGACAGTGATTGTTTCGGATTCGTTGAAAGGAGGAAGACATGTCAGCTCGATGCTTTCCAGCGATTTGATGAGAAAGTGAGAAGGAAGTGGTTCGGGCCAAGGCCTCCTAGCCGTGTTCAGGTTGAGAAGCAGTTTTGGGAGATTGTGGAGGGCAAGGCAGGGGAGCTGGAGGTTATGTATGGGAGTGACATGGACACCTCGGTTTATGGAAGTGGGTTTCCTCGCCTTGGTGATCCGGTGCCACAATCAGTGGATCCAGAGATGTGGCACAAGTACTGCTCTAGCCCGTGGAATCTGAACAATTTTCCCAACCTGCCAGGCTCAGTTCTTCGGACTGTCCAGGATAAAATTCCTGGTGTAATGGTCCCGTGGCTCTACATGGGGATGCTGTTTTCATCATTTTGCTGGCATGTTGAGGACCATTGTTTTTATTCAATTAATTATTTACACTGGTAAGAAAATCCTGCAGGAATAGCATGTTGGATACGTGTTACCTTTTTATCTTTGCTATCACAGGTTGTGTATCCCACATTGTTTTTCTTACTTTTGTTTTATTGATTGTTGATTAGTGGGCCGAGAATTTTCTTTTGTTGTTGTGTGAGGGATGCTAGCAATTTTGTTATGTTCTGCATTCATTTTTTTGTTAAATTTTGGGCCTAGAGTTGTTCATCTCGAAGTAAATTCTGGTTATCTGACATGTGTTTCAGGGGCGAACCAAAATGTTGGTATGGGGTACCTGGAGCTGAAGCAAATGCTTTTGAGCGGGTATGTTATGCTTTTCTAAACAAAATAATATGATATTAGTTTCTCCAGTTCTACAAATGTGATCTTGAGTAGTATACAAATACTGATTGCATACTAAATAGTGGGAACTGGAAAGTAAAATTATTCTCTAATTACTACCTGTAGCAACTGTTGTTACTTTGAGCTACATCGGAGTTACAATAGATCTTTCCTTATCTCAAAAGATCGATCGGTTTGTAGGATTTGATTTATGCACACACACCATTTATAACCATATACTTTGTTCGTACTATTTTCTTATTGAAAACATTCATTTTCAACTTGATTCTGTAGTTTGCTTATCTTTCATATCAGACTTATCAAACAATGGTGGTGCATTTATAACCTATATATCAGCTTATGTGTTGAAATATTAACAGAAGGGTATAGACATAGTTACTGTCTTTTTGTTATATATTTATTTTAAGAAAACAAAGCAAAATGCTGAATCCGTCAGTTTTACGAGCCTTTTATGTGTAACTTGAGTGTTTGACATTTTAAACTCCTACAGGTTATGCGCAAGGCTTTACCTGATCTATTTGATGCACAACCTGACCTACTATTTCACCTCGTCACAATGCTGAATCCGTCGGTTTTACGAGCAAATGGTGTTCCTGTTTACAGTGTTATGCAGGTTAGTGCAGACTTCTTTTGCAAACAGACAAGGCTTCTACCATATGTACTGATGTTCTTTACGACGATGACATCATTTTGTGATATCTGTGTTCCTGTTATGCCATTTAGCCTGGTTATTGTGCATGTTCAATGTTGTGTAATTACATAAGTACTCACATATTACTTCTATCCCTTTTTTTTTTGCTACCTATGGAATTTCAATGCAAATTATAATGCTCAGATCTGTGGTACATCTAGTACATAAAACTTGTTTGTTGCTATCTTTCTCTAGGAGCCTGGCAACTTTGTGATTACTTTTCCCAGATCTTACCATGGTGGTTTCAATTTAGGTAATACATGCCATACCCCATAGTCATTTTTCTTTCAGCTATGATGTTATTTCAAATTTGAGACGCACCATTCAATTCAGGTTTAAATTGTGCCGAGGCTGTTAATTTTGCTCCTGCTGATTGGCTGCCTCATGGGGGAATTGGAGCTGAACTGTATCGTATGTACCGTAAGGCACCTGTTTTGTCCCATGAAGAGCTTTTGTATGTGGTCGCAAAGGTTAGAGAATACCTATTAGTTTTTTGCTGCTTATCTTCTGTATTAGTTTTGAGTCATTGTTATGCCAGCTTAGCTCTTTTTGTTGTGTCAGTAAACCTCCTTTTTTATAAATCCATCTGCTGTAATACTGGTTTGCTTGTTGAATTTCATCATCAGTTTTTTGTTTGTCTAATAGTTAGCTTTGAGAAGAGAGTTCAGTATTTTGTTGTCGTAAGTGATACTCCCTCAAATCCATATTAATTGTTGCTGTTTTAGTACAACTTAATGCAATATTATTGTCTTAGTTTATGTTTGCCCCAAAAAGTAACCTTTTGGGTAATTTTCGCTTCAAGGTGGCTATTATGTAAAGCAAAACTGCTATAGGGACGATGAGCCACTTTAGCAAAGAGAGATACAGGATTTGGTCTTTCTTCTGCTGCAGCATACATACTATCAAATATGTAATTAATAGTAACCATGTGATGGTGCGAACCTTCGAATGGACCATTGAGGCATTGACACACTACTCTTACACTTTAACCTGTTAAGCAATGAAGAACTTAAGAGGATCTGGTTCTTGTCCCGAGTACCATCATGCTGAAACATCGCCACCCTATGTGAATAAATTGGCAATACTTCACTGTGGATTTTTCTTAATTTAGAACCACATTGTAATTTTGACATTGTTGAGCCGTCAGGTTTTGCATTAGATCTCTTGTCACACCTTTTTTCTTCTTATTAATAACATATTATATATCTCTCTGTTCACTATTATAAGATGTTTTAACCTTTTCTCAATAGAATGTATATAGATGTGTTTTAGTGTGTTTGTTCACTCATTTCAGTCCGCATGTAGTCTATATTGAAATATCCAAGACATCTTATATTTGTGAATGGAGGGAGTACTTTACAAGCCCCCCTATAATTCTCCCTAAAAAATGTTTTGAATGGGATTGTCATATTTTGCTACATGATGGTCTATTGTAGTAAAACTATAATCTGTAGTTCTGTACACAGTACTGGCAAATATTTACATTCCCTAATCCTTTTATTTGCAGAATGGTGTAGACAATAAATCACTTTCCTACTTAAAAGGAGAAGTTGAGAGGGTGTTTATTAAAGAGAAAAAATGTCGAGAGGAGCTATGGATTAATGGGATTATCAAATCCAGTCCAATGCAACCAAGGAGTAACCCAAACTTTATTGGAAGTGAAGAGGTATTTCTATTAATATACCTTCATCCCCTGTCATGGTGATTTTCTCTCTGTATAATGTGTTATAACCATTTCCAAATTTCACTATGCAGGATCCTAAGTGCATTATATGCCAGCAGTACCTGTATCTTTCAGCGGTTTCCTGTAGCTGTAGGCCTTCTCATGTTTGCCTTGAGGTTTGTCTTTGTTATGGCATTATTTTGCTTAGTCAGTTGTTAACTCCATGTCACCATTGCGTCTTGTTCCATTTATTGCCAAACATGGGTATGAACATCATATTTTAGCTGCTCTATGGTAGCAAAAGATCTTTTGATGAGGATGTTCATCTTAGCAGTGGCACTGAATAGCGCTTTCGTAAAAAAAGATTTAACAAGTTTGTTAAAAACAATTCCTTTCTTTCCCAGCACTGGAAGCACCTTTGTGAATGCAGTCCAGAGAAGCGTCGCTTACTTTACCGCCACACCCTTGCAGAGTTGGGTGATTTAGCTTCCGAGGTCAAGACTAGTCTCTCAGGGGAGAATGTTAAGCAGAGCCCCTTGTTGCTTAGTGACATCCCCACGCCATCTAAAAAGGTTTGATATGGACTGCAATGCACCAGCCTGTCAATTGAGTTCTCTGTTATGAATATTTGCATTTAGTTGTCCATTAAACAAGAGTATGATTGAGTGATTTGCTTGCTTTTTTATGATGGTATTGTCAATCTCTCAGCAGTTCCTCTTCTCATTATCCCATGACATCTGACAGTGAATAAGAAATTATGCTGCACCATGTACCATAATTTTGTGCTATGGAAGACCACCTCGTTTATGTTTGTTTCGTTTCTTTTCTTTATTCGGGGTCCTTATCGACCTGTCTGCAGAGCAAAGATCAGCATGTATCATATGCACAACTTGCTAAGGACTGGCTTTCAAAATCTGATCATATTCTCCATATGCCATTCTTGGATGCTGCATATTCCACTGCCTTGGAAGCTGCTGAACAATTTCTGTGGGGTGACCATGGCATGGACTCTGTACGTCTTTTTCTACTGAACATGCTATGGTTTGTGTAGAATTCTTACAACAGTTGAGTGACTTGTATTTACTGATATGCTATCGATTTGTTAGGTCCGAAACATGGCACTAAAATTAACCGAGGCTAAAAAATGGGGTCTGAGTGTTAGAACCTGTCTTTCCAAAATCGATGAATTTTTTCTTCGTAAAGACAAATGTTCTGAGAAAGTAAAGTATGTGGATATTGAAGAATTAATTGCTGTGAGATGTGAAGCGTCCTGTGAACCTAGTCTTGCACAGCTGCAGGTATGTAAAATCAGGTACTATAGTATAGTTCTTATCATAAGTCCCCATAATTTACTCTGTTATGATTTCCCCTGTTGCAGGACTATGCAGAGAAAGGAAAAATGCTGATTAGTGAAATAAACATTGCATTATCATCCTGCTCAACGGTAATTATGAATTACCTTTTGTGGGACACAAAGTAGATCCACATTGCATCCTTAAATTCTTTCACCTACCGTTTCATAGATTGTGGTGACAATGTTTTCTCATTGTCATGTTTTCTTAGGTTGACCACTTGGAAGCACTGTACTCTCGGGCTTCTGAATTCCCTGTCGAGCTAACTGAAACATCAACATTGTCTTGTGAGATTTCTTCTGCAAAGGTATGCGCTTTATTAGTGTAATGTGTTAATTTGATATTTTATATGCTAGTGGTATTTTCTTTTCCATGCATTCGTTTCTTAACATATTGAGTTTCTTCACTTGTCTGTAGTCTTGGTTGAAGAAAGCACGTGATCTACTTGAAGAGAATAAACTGGGCGTCATTGACATAGATTGCCTGAATACTCTGAAATTAGAGGTGTGTCCAAATTTTTTGGCTGTCAGCTTCTTCAAAGTTAATTCTGATTCATGTGCTGTTCATATGTTTCTGCGTTATTCTGAATTGTCAGGAATTTGACAATAATGTCTAAACCTTTATAGATGGTACAACTTCGAGCTCTAGTTCCAGAAGTTGATCTTGTTTCAAAACTGTGGAAAGAAGCTGAATCATTTAGAATGCAGTGTCAATCATATCTTCAAGACTCGCCTGGTCTAAATGTTAGCAATCATCCTTTTCTTCTATTCCTTTTTTCAACTATTCAAAATTGAAGGAATGCAGATGTGTTACTCTTTTGTTGTAAATACCCCAGGAACTGGAGAGTTTCCTTCTTGCGTTGGATGGTACCAAGTTCAGCATTCCAGAGCTGAACCTTCTTAAGCAACGTTATTCAGGTGCTTGCTCCTGGGCGAGTCATGTTAATAGCGTACGAACAAAACTTTTTGAAAGGAATGACTACCACAACATTGTTGAGGAGTTGACAGCCATTCTAAAGGACGGCAAATCACTGAGAGTAAAAGGTACATTTTAAATACTTCTATCCATGGCGATTGTTGTATCTGAAATGCTTTATTATCTAACTCACAAGAGATATTGTTCTACTCAGTGGACGAACTGCCATTTGTTGAAGAAGAATTAAGGAGGTCCTTTTGCAGGAAGCAAGCATCTGAGGTATGTTTCTAAACCGTGTAACTGAGAGTAAGAACTCATGTAATGTGAATTTGTTTCCTAGTTTCACTTTGGCAGACACCTACTTATTGCGCTATTAAACCAATTGACTCCTACAAAATTTGGATCATGTAGCTCTTGCTGATAAAATGAGCGGACACTAGTTTGTTTTTCACTATATCAACTGAAAAATAGACGTTGATTAAAACTTCATGACGAAATGCTAGAATTGAACCCAACATATATCTTTTTACCTGAGTTGAAACTTGAATCCCGTTAATTTCTTCTTATTTTTAACATTATTTGTGAAAGCTGGCAACTGTCAACTTTGTCATGAATCTGTCTCTGGAACTTGGTCAAATCCTCCAGTAACATCTTTATAGTCCTGTCACAGGAAGCATGAACTTTCATTGTGCTATCTGATTCTAAACAAGCGTTATAAGCCATCCCTTATTCAAGTCAGAGCTTAGATATTATTTCGTTAATGCTTAAGTAGATTCATTATATTAACATTCAAGTATGTAACAGGCTCTTTCAACACAAATGTCCCTGGAGCTTGTTAAAGAAATTCTGATACAAGCCTCCATGTAAGTGTAAACCATTCACCAGTTTCTAATATTGTATAGGATAATTCTTTTGCTCTGCCTCACTATTACTTATCTGCCAGATTAACTATTGAAGAGGAGCAACTATTCGTTGATCTGTCGGAGATGCTAAAAATTGCTACTGCTTGGGAAGAGAAGGCTCGACATATGCTTGAGCAGTCAGCTTCTCTCTCTGAGTTTGAAGATCATATCCGGTACTAGTCATCATAGAGATCTATGTTCTTATGCTACAGACTATTTTTTATACTGACTGTCCTATTTCAGGTGGTCAGAGGACATAAAAGCTATACTTCCATCTGAACAAGCTATGAAAGCAGAGATTACTGCTGCTAGGTTATGGATGGACAAATGCCGGGCCTATGTGCTGAGACCTAGATATGATAAACTTGGATTTGGAGTTTGTCTTAAAGTTGATGACTTGAAGGTTTGATCAATACGGCTTTGATGATAATTATTTTCAGGAAGCATACTATTTATAATAATTTGATAACCTTGGTTCTTCATATCACAGGATTTAATCTGTCAGCCTGCAAGTATGAAAGTCAGTCTCGACACTTCTGCACTTAATTCTGTTCTCAGTAATATTGAAGAGTGGGAACAGAATTCACAAAGTCTCTTGAGCAATTTAAGAACCCTACTGCATTTGAATGTGATCGGCTCTACAGTTGACCCACTTGAAAGAAATTTGGAGGAGCTGCAAAATAAAATCAGTGCAGAAATAGAAAGTGGATTAGCTCTTGGTTTTGAGTTAAAGGTTCTTAATGAAATGAAAGATTCTTTGGTGACACTTGGATGGATGTTGACAGCACTGTCTTTCTGCTGCAGGATTCCCTTGTTAGAGGTAACATGTTCACTGTCATAACTGTTACTTGCTGCATCTGTCATTTTGATCGGTTCATGTATAGAAAGCAAGGCTGTTTAGTATGCCCTGTATCTTAGATATTTGCTTTTATTGTTTTAGTGACTCTCCTAAATCCAATTTCTGAGCTCATATTTTTCACCTGCATGTTTGGTTCCATTAATGAATGAAGATAATTATGCTTATAGTACTATCAAGTATCGTTGTGTGCTATTTGTTTTCGGAATATGAACAGCAATAAGTAACAGTTACATCGCTGCAGCACCAAAAAAGGGTCCACCATCTGTTTTCTTGTAGCAGGACGATTGTATCTCCACTGCAGATCTCACCACGCGCACTTTTCCTCATTCACCTCCGTCTTCCTCAGTCTTCTAGATCCAAACACTGTACCCCTCAAACTTGCCAAAGCTCAAATTCTTAAAATCATTGAAATTCACTTGCATTATATGAGAGGGCATGTCTGTGAGGTAGGGGTGTGCAGGAAATAGTAGAGGCCATCATGGTCCATCTTAAGGCCACTGGTCCACCCTTGTTACCGTAGTACCCAGGTCACCAGGGTGCATAGGCCACCATTTCCAAAAGAAAAATCCTTGATATGGCCCGAGCACATAGTGTGATTTGTGTGGGGGTCATCTTCATTTTAGCTCTGCCACTGATAGTATACCAGTACATCACAGTAGTTAGTTATCTTTTGATATGCATGTCCTTGCTGATCCAAACTGAATCATATTATTTAGCTGAAGAGTGAAACTTGTTTGTTACTGTCTAACCAGATAGTTTTCCGTACCACTACATATGTCTTTATTGTGTACCTAAAGTTGCTAGAGCCATGTAAATTTAACCTTTCAGGATGTTGATCAAGCAATTGAAGAAGCTGTCCACCTTCCTGCATCCTTGTCAAGCTGCCCTTTAGCTACATTGTTGATGAGCGGATTATCTTGGCTAAGGAAAGCACTCGTTTTGCTTCCTGGTTCCGAGAACTCTGTAAAATGTAGACTGGAAAATGTCGAAAATGTTTTAGCAGAACATCAGGCAAGTTCTCTGAACCGACGTACTTTTCACACTTTCCATTCACTTCAGCTGTTCTTGGGTTTCAGCTGCATTATATCTTTGCTTGTCACAGGAAATTGCTGTTCCTTATTCTATGATGACTGCCAAGCTTGAGGATGCTATAAAGAAACATAAGTAAGTCACATGTAAGCATCTCAGTGTTGTTCATGGGGATAGTTTGGACGAGCAGACCCTCCAAAAAGGAAAGCACCAGGCTCCTGTACCGCTCGCCCTCACATGGTTTCCAGATATGGAATCACCTGGTCCCCCACCCTTGGTCACATCCGTGCGATTAGGAAACCCCATGTAAAAGGGAATGTTTTTACCGTTTTTTAAAATGCTACAACTTCTGAACCGAATTAAGATCTGTTTTTACCGTTGTGTTTCTCGTGACAACCATGTAAAAGGGAATGTTTTTACCGTTTTTTAAAAAGCTACAACTTTTGAACCGAATTAAGATCTGTTTTTACCGTTGGGTTTCTCGTGAAAAGTTCTTCAAAACTAGATCCCATGTGGGTATGTTTCAACAAACTTTTTTTCATGAACAATTTTGGTGCTACTTGGGGAAACTTCGGTGCTACAGGAAGCAACTTTCCGGGTGGGTTGCGTACTATGACTACATATTCACCCAAGCTCTTATAAGTAGGCTACCATGACTATCAAGTTGTGTAATACCACCTTTAAAGTTGCCTACCATAACTGCCTATCAACCCAATGCCCCCTTAAGTTGACTATCATGTTTGCCAAGGTGCATAACATCATCTCTAAATTGTCTACCATGATTGGTGAGTATTCTAACATTATTCCAAGTTGCCCCACAAAAACTTTCTGACATCGTAAGCAACTTAGCAACCATGATAAACTACTAACATGGTATTGTAGGCAATTGAGCATCACCCGTAGGTAACTTCGTAATGATGTAGACAACTTAGGAACCATGGGTGTACTATGAAAGCTGCCTATTATGGTTTCTCAAAAAGAAAAAATAAATCAGATCACGGGTTAGACAGTCCATGGCGTTTCATTAAGGCGAAAGTTGAGTACACACCGAGAATGTGAGTAGGGTCACTTGAACTCGGGCGGGTGTGCAGGTTTCCGCACCTGCTCACCACCGGGCTAGGCCATGGTTCTCCCTGTCATGGTTTCTAATTTGCATGTGGTACTGGAATATTGCAGGACAACTTAGGATAGTGTTAGGATGCTTGTTGGTCACAGAAGGCAACTTGGGACAATGATAACCAATTTGGCCGTCATGGGAGGATAACTATAGTAGCCAACTTAGGAGGCATCAGACTAATTGGCAGTTATGGTAAGGTACATAATAGGCAGTTGTCAAATGTAGCACCAAAAGTTGCCTCATATAATACGAAAGTTGCTTTTTGAAAGAAAAAAATCGTAGAACATATGCAAATATGATCTAGTTTCTAAGAGGTTGTCGCAAAGAACCTGACGGTGAAAACAGATCACAATTTCAAAAGATGTAACTTTTGAAATTTTGTGAAACGAAATTTAATGCACAAAGTCACATAGATTTGCCCACAACCTTGTGTGAACGCATTAATTGTCGTATGGCCCACAACCTGTGATTAATGTCGATAACCGCCACTTGTTATGGACTATGTACTCTCTTCAGCGCATCACGTAAAAAACGCATCCGAGGGTGGATGGACGGTGTGCTCGATCGCTCCAGATAGTGCAGCTGCACTAGGAAGCAATTTGGTAGATATGAATAACCAGATCTTGCTTCCATATTGAAGCTGGAATATACTAGTGCAGATATCTTAGAAATGATTTACTAGAGTACCACTGTACCAGACTATCTCCTTTTTTCTGCCTTGTGCACTTTTTTCACAAGCCACGCTGTGCGCTCCCAGTCCTTTTACTTTACTTTACTGCACTCAAGTAATAGTGCAAGTCATCAAGTTGCATTTGAGACCCTTCATTTTATCATTCAACAATTCTTCCTTCCTCTCAGGTCATGGACAGAGCAATGCAATGCCTTCTTTATGTCGTGTGATCACCAATCTTGGACTGAACTACTAAGGCTCAGAGTAAGTCATTCATATTATCAATATCTAGGTGCTGAATTTCTTATTCATTTTGTATATGTTAATTTTGTAACATTTTTATGAGAGCATTGTAGATAGTTTTGCTGTATAGCTATTTCTTGTCTTCATGTTTATTGTGTAATTCTTGCTGAAATTTAGATTCACGAGATATGCACCATAGCGAGCTTTTAACTTGCTTCACCGCTCTTCCTTACATTTCCATGAACATATTGAGTAGTGATTGTATTCTGTTGTGTTGAATATCTTCTGCTAACATTCATGACATGTGAACCTTTACAGGACAGTGGCCGGTCTGTTGCACTTGATTGTTGTGAAATGGATAGGGTTGTTCTTGATATTAAAAAGATTGATGGGTGGTTCAATCAGTGCCGCTGTACTCTTTCTCCTGATGTGAATGATAATGGTTCTGTGCTCTCCATGCTTCTAAAGGTTGGTTTCTGTTTGAAACGAGCACAGTTTGTTGTTTTCTTTTATTCATTTATTGGCAAACACTTTGAGCTATTCAGTTCCTGTTTTCAGATCAGAGGATCATTGGACAATGCTTCTATGTTATATGCTGAGGATTGTAAGAGGAAATGGTTCTGTGTCATCTGTTCATGTGACGTGGGAGATGATGTAGCCTCCAGATGTGTAATATGTCAAGACTGGTAAATTACATGTGCTTGGATTGGTTTTTCAAGTTCATCTGAACTCTGAGGTGTCAATCAAATTATATTATGCTTCTGTGTATCATGCTTATAGAATGCTATGCTTGTTTGTATGCACATAGATCAGTAGTGTACATGAGATGGGATTCTCTGAATCCAACGCAAGAACACACTATTTTTTGCTCAAGTAAATGCATTAAAAATGTTTTTTATTCTGCGAGTATTTTGTGAAGGGAACTAGCTAGTTCGGTCAAACTCTTCCTTCTCGATACTGTCTGTCATGTTTTACTTTTCTGTGTATTTTCTCTCAATCTGTTGATTGAATGATCTATTATGCAGGTACCACAGCTCTTGTGTGGAACCTCTGCTTGCTTCTAAACGAACAACCACTGAATACATTTGTCCATTTTGCTTCTGTTTAGAAAGCGGGGATCCATTAGAGAAAGGAATACAAGAGAAGGTAATTATCAGTTTGATAAATCTGATTAAGTCGGTGATTGATGTTATATTCTGATACCGATGCAAATGTTACAGATCTCTAAAGGGAACCATCCTGCTCTTAGTGCACTTAGTGAACTCCTCAGTTCTGCAAAGGGTTTGTACACAGGGTAATTTTAAAAGTAACTTTTAATTTAAACTTAGCTTCCTCATTTAGGCTTACTAAGGTTCACCTGACCTTTAATAGAATTGAGGAGTTGGATTTGTTGGAAGAAATTATCAAGAAGGGTTGTGACTTTAAGTCATATTTGGTGCAAATTTTGCATGACGCGGATTCTTGCAACGGAAATGATCTTAGTGTGATGAGCAAACCTCTTCTGGTTGCTCTAAAGGTGATCCTTGGCAATCTTGTCCCTTATTTTTAACAAATTTTGATGAACATTAGATGCTCGTGACTCTTTCAATGATGTATGTGTTGGAAGAAATAAACAAGTATGCCATTGCTGTTTACCTTTTTGGTCATTATTTGTAGGCAACATCAGCTGCTGGCTTATATGATCAGCTGATCAATGGTAACATTGAGTTGGTATTGAGCAGATATATATGGAAGAAACGAATTCATAAAATCTTGTATGGTGGAAAAAAGACATCGATCCAACACGTGGTGCGCCTTGATAAAGAGGTAATATAATTGAATTAGACTATATCTTTTCTTGGTATTTATTTCGGTGCTTGGTGATGGATTCTTCCCAAATATAGGCGCTTCGGCAATCATAGTGTTGTAAGGATACCAATGTGGGAAACCGAGACATGGATAGCATGACAGATTAAAAAGAGGTTTATTACAGTTGTTTTATGGAGTTCAATATTGCTCCCTTACCTGATGGGGTGTGATGAACCATTTAACTTAGACCATTCTGATTCTTTTAATGGAACATAATCTCCTTGTTCCTTAGATGACTTTGTCACTGAAAGCAAATATGGAAGTTCTGTATGATGTTTAACTGTATAAATTAATAATAACTCGAATTTATTACTTAGATGACTATCATTTATATTGTGGCAATAGTTACAATTTCTATTCAGTGGTGTGTCCATGATATTGTTGCCAGCTATGCTCTTCAGTTATGTGAGCCTCTTTCAATTGCATCATGCAGTTCTATATCTTCAATTTTTCTTCAATGGCAATCTAATTTTAAATTTACTCGGCCTGATGTATTCTTTAATGCACTGGTTCTATTAGGGTTCAAATTTAGAGATATCTGGTGAAGATTTCTTCAAGTCGAAGATTTATGAAATAAAGGAAACAAGTCAGCAGTGGCTAGCCAAAGCAGGAAAGGTGAGATGCCAGTTTCTTTTGCTATTTGCTCTGTATAAGATGGGAATGAAACCCTGCAAACCTTAAGACTATGCATGCTGTGATACAGGCTGCGTTTGATTGTGGCGAGCTTCCACTTGATCTTGTATATGGACTTATTGTTCAAGGGGAAAATCTAGCTGTACATGTTGAGAAGGAACTAAAGGTACATATGCTAACTCTAGATCTCATTATTCGTTTAGCCGTTTGTTGGTTCTACCCTCACCAGCAAGTTCCATTGCAGTTACTCAGAGATCGGAGCATTCTTTATTGCATTTGCCGCAAGCCATATGATAACAGGGCCATGATAGCATGCGATCAGTGTGATGAGTGGTATCATTTTGATTGCATCAACTTGTGTGGCCCTCCTCCAAAAACATTCTATTGTCCTGCTTGCAGTCCTAATAATGGCGAAGCGTTTATATCGCTTCCCCTGTCAGCCAGGGAGGAGGATAGGTATGTATACTTGTTTTAACCATGTCCTTGGAGCTGTTAGCTTGATCTAGGTGTTTGTACCGCAGGATGTGTTTGCTTGAAGTAACACATTGATGATAACTTTATATGCTAAGATAGCATGAACCGAGGATGTTGGAATCGGTTGCTTAGTGGAATTAAGACTGCAAATTTCATTGCGCGTAAAAATACTTATGATTATTACTTGAAATGATCCGTAAAAATACCCCATTAGCATGGCAAGGCACTGGTAGTGTTGATTTAGTTGCTCGTGCTTATCCTGTGCATATTTCATTGCGCGTTCTTTCATATGACCCGTTTTCCCCATGTCTCAGATCTAGCGCCGAAGCAGGACCTCACACTCCTCCAGCATCCGGTGATGAACCGGAAATTGTGGAGGATAATAAGTGCAGTAGCAACCAGCGGGACAAATCCCAGGTTAGGGTAGATTTGATAAAGCTCCTGCGACAAGATAGCGAAATAGACAACACGTGGAAGGACAGCAAAAGGGTTCCCCACAGAACAGCCAGAAGACGTAGTGACTTAGTGGGATATTCCCAAAACATTTCTTGTGCTTTTAAAGGCCCTAATTTGTAGCATGTACAAATTCTTCTTCAGGCTAGCTTTTTTTTTTCCCTTTCCAATTCTTTCATGTGCTTATGGCTGATCAACTTGTGAAAATGGCACCAGTTTTGATCTTGCCAGAAGTAGTCTGTGCTGGTTAGTGGTAGAGTGACTAGCGTCGGACTGGTTTTTTAACCCAGTAACCAATACATGATTCCTTTTAGGGCTCGACGGCACATCCATTGTATATGATGTGTAAAGGTTGGAGCTGTAGTACATTTGTTATTGGCATTCTTGTAAAAGCAAAGTGTACTCTTTACCTGGGAAATAAGATGGTTCTTTCATAATTTAAGATGAAGTTCCATTTGCATTTGGTGTGTATATTGCAGATTATGATGTTATTTTTTTTAGTACGTAGCCGGCACTGTAGAACAGGTCGTTGTAGACCGGAAATGTGGACGATCCGTGTTTGACGCGGCCACCGTAGATCGGATACCGTTCACGCAGATCTATCCGCCGATTCTAGATCAAACCCTCCTCCTCCCTCTCTCCACATAGGGTTAGAGAGAGGCAAACGGTGAAACATGTGTTGTGGTGAGTGTCATGTACTCACTCATGTGTTGGTTGGTTAGAGACTAGAGAGAGAGGCAAAGGCAAACAAATCCTTTCTTTCTAGGGTTTTAGCAACAAAGCGAGCGTTGCGTTTCACTCACCCACACTCTCTCGCCGGAATCCATCCATGCCGCGCCGGCCAATCTAGCCACATAGGGTTTCTTCTCCTCCTCCTCCTCCTCCCTCTATCCCTCTCCGGCCCGCCGTCGGATGAATGGACTCCTCCGGCGCCGCATCCTCCTCCCCCTACTACGTCCACCACCGCCCCTCCCCCTCCACCGCCACCCAACCCTCC
>CBMN010003499.1:0-12222 GCA_000582825.1 Hordeum pubiflorum | reverse complement strand
CTAGCTGAGTTCTAGCCAAACCGTTCTTTTAAATGATAGCTGCTCGGTGCCCACTTCTGACACGGTGGGTGGCAGTAGCACTAGAAGAAAGAAAGAGAGAGGGAGAAGAGATCAAGGAGGAAAGAACAGCTAGAATGGCTGGTGAGGAGGTGCAGATTGTAGAGTCCTGCTTCGTAACCCCGGCCGGCGACACACCGACAAACATTTACTAAATATTCACTTGTGTCTAATTTTAACTCGTGATTCATATTCAAAAACGTTATCCAATTTATATACTATCCATCAATGAATATTTATATGAACATTTTAAAGCTTAAATTACGTATGTTTTTTATTCTACAAATCTTGAACTATATCACGCGTATAATTATTGAAATGTTTCCAATTATGTATGTAATTGTATTATACAAACATTTTGATTTTAAATTTTTAATTGCGAATATTCATATTTTTGTAATTATAAAACATTTTTATTATTTATGAATATTATTTCAAATGTTGAACGAAGGCGCTCTTTTTTTAGGGGCTCTTTTTTTAGTTTTTCTTTTAGGCGGTCTTTTCAACTACATTATGTTTAGTTATCCACTTAACACATGAATATTCGCTAGAACCGTCAAAGTGCTAGTGAGAGGTCGCTGGTTCGTGGCGCGGAGCAATCTTTTTCTTCTTAATTATTTTTAAAAAAGAATGAGATTTCACCGCAGCAAATAACGTCAGGAGCTTTTTGTGATAAATAAATAAAAAATCAAGGTGGTTTTCACAAAAAACTAACCACACGCTGCCTCACTGCCATCGAGTCACTGCCAGCGGGCCACATGCCACACTGGCATGCCTAGCCAGCGGTTCGGGCGTACATAATGAAGATTTGCACCGTATTTACACGTCCGAGCCAAGTTGTTGTATCAGTTCAATGTATGCTGCAAGTTCTAGTACCAAAGTGACCGTTTGCGCCAAGTTCTAGCACCAACGGTGTAATTGACTCTTCCAAGTTCTAGCCGCCTAGTGTCGCAGCTCTGTTAGAGCACCTCATGTGTACTGATCCACGGTTATTTGTATCTAAGTGTTTTGTTGGATAATTGATTTTAATTTTAATTAATCCGAATCTAATAATGTGTATGTATCGAAATGTATTGCTGACATGGGCAACTATTTGTAACTATAGCGTGTGGTGTAATAAATCTAGGATACTTAAAATTTGGATCAAATTTTTCAGTAATTAGTATGGTGGCGCCACCTCTTTGCATTAGTAATCTATAACATGACTAATCATGGGTTAGACCAAGGTATTTCTACGGTGTCAAGGCCAAGATTCAAGACAAGGAGGGCATCCCTCCAGGCCAGCAGAGACTCATGTTTGACGGTAAGCGGCTGATGAGCAGCTACACCCTGGAGAACTACCAGATCGACAAGAGTCCACCCTCACCCTCACCCTTCACCCTTGTCCCCGAGATACGTATCTTTGTCAATACACGCAAGGTCGTGACTCTAGAGGCAAAGAGCGCAGACACCATAGATAGTGTGCAATTATATGTTTGGGGATATTGATAACATGTCCAATATTTTGCGTCTATTTGGTGATGTCATAGGCCTCGCAACCAACTTGCAAAAGATCTTGGTGGTTCCCATCCGTTGTGGTCACATCAAGTTAGCACATATCCTTCAGAGTCTCTCCGCGGCATGGGCGTCCTTTCTCATGAAGTACTTGGGACTTCCCCTCTCGGTTTGGCAGCTAAGGAAGGTGGACTTTCAATTTCTTGAGGATAAGGTGGCCACCAAATTGGTTCCTTGGGATGGCCTAAACATTACATCCATTGGTCGCACTGCTCTCGTCAAATCGGCACTAGGCAATCTACTTCATTACCACACTCATCCCCCCCCCTCCCTCCTGTGTCGTCATCAACAAGCTCGAGCAGGCTTTCCTTTGGGCGGGCACGGATAAGACACCGATGCAAAGTGCAAAGTTAATTGGGAGGTCGTCTGCCGACCGCTTGCTCTAGATGGTCTTTGTGTGTTCAACACGAACAACTTTGCAAGGGCTTTCCTGCTTCGCTGGCTTTGGTATGAGCGGAAAAAGGGCCCGCAAACATGTGGGTCGGGATGGGAAACCCGTGCAATGAGGCGAACTACAACTTCTTCTATGCTTCCACTACCATCATGGTTGGGAACGGTGGGCGCACACCATTTTAGGACTCCCCTTGGATCCAAGACAGGAAGCCCAAAGACATTGTACCTCTTATTTTTGAGGCATCTACTAGGAAAAGGTGGAAGGTCAGGGAGGCCTTGACAGATGATGCTTGGACCTCCAAGATCAAGATTATGCCAAATTTCTCTCTCGAGCACTTCCACCAATTCGTTGTGCTTTGGCCCACGTTACATGACTTTGCCCTTCATGCAGATGGAGATGATGATATTCTCGACGGAGGCTGCTTATAATGCTCGGTTCCTTGGTACTGTTTGGTCCCCTCGGTTCCTTGATGCACCTGTAAAAAACTGTTGATGAGCATTATGTTGTGTTAGCTATTTCTTTGCCACCATATTGGCAGCCTTCATATGAATATGGTGGATGTTGAGGCAACGCAGAAACACAGAGTCGCCATATTTGTTGCCTTCATAATCATGGGAACACATGTCAATGTGACATCCCTTTTCCTCAACCTCTTTGCTATCCCATATGAGGTAGGAGGTCATCTAAAGTTTCCTTCGCACCACATGTAATCTACATGTAACTCTCATATAGAGTGTGCTTCAAAAGGCAGCCCCAAGGCGCCATATATGATCACTTAGAGTACATCTTTTGGCCAAAAGCTTCATGATACCGTTTATTATGGCGATCAACCTGATATGGCGGCTCTGCTAGAGTTGCTTGAATTTGAGTAAAAGTTGAATTTTGTTGAATCGGCCAGGGAGTCCAAATCACTTAACTTTCATTTGTAAATCCACAGTGAGTCACATCGTCTACTCATCCCAAAACACAGGAAGCGGGAATGCAACACAGTACCAAAACAAGCCGACACCGATTGAGCAAGTTGACTTTGGGGTGGCATCTTCTTGTTCAGTATATGTATGTGCGGAATGGGATAAAAGGAATAACAATAAATGAAAACAGGATGTACACGGTTATTCTTTTACAGTTAAAAAAAATTCTTGTCAACTTGTGTTGCTTGTCCTGCTTGTTGAAATATGTTCTTCTGTTTTGATAAATGAAGTGGTATGTAGCGTACTTAAGGAAGGTTCCAGAAGTCTATAGTTAATGACACATACCATGAACAAATGAACGGTTATATTCGATGCCAGAAAGGAGGCAAAGGATGATGAATCCAAGTTTGTACTCAAAGAGAAGAGTAGTCATGGAGTAGGCAAATGTGTGGGACAAATCAGGTTAAGCGGGCTGAAAATATCATTATGCTCTTGTTGTTATCATGTAATGGTATATATGCAGTGGTTAGGGTGCTAGCCGGTAATCTCACCACATTAGGGTTACAAGATAACCACATCGGTGGATGTGCAACCAAACACAGCATAGTGCATCAATCCAGCACAAAATCATGAAACACAGGCAACCAAATTGGAGGGTTAGCTGGTGTTGTAATGCAGCTTGCGATTTTGTGGGCAACCAAACTGGCTGGGAAACATTCAGGAGGCTACATCACTACCACATTCGCTCTACAGGGCTCTATGACTGCTAGGAGATATCAACAGTGGCATGTCCTACACCACACCTCGAAACTCACAGATAAACCGCGCGTCCTACACTACACGTGGTCCTTGATACACATAGAACTAGCACCTCAAAGGCAAAGTGCGGACTCCACTTGGTAAGATTGCCTGCTACAGCCATCCTCTTGCAACTCACGAGTCATGCTGGATCACGCAAACGCATCTCATCATGCCAAATCCATGCAGTTAAACCAAGTGATACACAGGAAAACGAAAGATAATTCCTAGAAACATGCATGGATGGATGCTAGCAATAGACGAAGAAAGATCCTATACAGATCTTAGATCTGGACGCATTACAAGTGCTGCTGCTGCAAACAGCATCCGACTGAATAACTAGTTACACCTCGACAAACAAAAAAGGGTCTTGCTTTTCTTCTTTGGCTTGCTGCTGCCAAAATAAACTACCTGCCAACGCAAAGGGGGGGGTTACAGCTATGGAGGTGCCTTTCGTCATGGAAGGCAGCTACGTAGGTACACGCATGCCCATGCGCTGACAACACCCGCCCTAGTGTGCGCCCCAATCAAGAAATCAGTAGTACGTGGCGGCCCCGCCGTAGTAAGCTTGGGGGGCGGCAGCCACGGCAGGTTGCTGAGGGTACGCTGCTGCAGGTGCCGGCACCTGTGCTGGGGTGGGCACTGGTGCTGCCACGGGCATCGCTGCAGGTTGTGTGTAGCTCTGCTGCGGGTAGGCCTGCAATATTTATGTTTGCCATCAGTTGTATTCCATTTCATGAAACAGATTAAAACTCAGATCGCAGAGAGAAAATGCTACTCCTTCCGTCCCATAATAGAAGGGTGTTTGTGTCAAAAACGTCCTTCTATTATGGGACGGAGGGAGTAGTTCACTGGGGAAATGAGGTATTAAGATGCGAGAGGTAATTGTGAAGTGCTGTATGTATAGTCAAATACAGAGTACTATCTAGTTACTAACAAGTTTATGTCGAAAGGTGGGGAATAAAACTCCATTTAAAACATAACGCTAGCAACCTAGCATGAAACCGGAGATTGGTCATTGTTCATATCTGTCCGTGGTACCAGATTTGGTGATTATCGGCAGATCAACTGTGACTAATCCACAACTGACTGACCTCGCACTTCGAAATAAATAAAAAGACTTGTTCACACGTTGGAGTGATTATGCAACTGTCCTTGACAACAGATTCTTGTACTACCCCATCTCTTCTGGCTGAAGACATAGTCACATACAAGGTTATAGAGTGGAGGGAATCCCTTGAAGGATTGACTTCCCAAAAAGAACTTAATTCTAACCCGAGTATGTGCACAAATATAGTTGAATGCAGTACTAAACATGGCTAAGCAAAACCTATTAATATCGACAAGCATTTGTAGGTGGAAACCAGATTCAGTACCTGGGTAGGGTATGTAGGAGGATAGGCACCATAAGCAGCAGCTTGAGGAGCAGATTGAGGCATTTGTTGGCTGTAGTCGTAAGTTCCATATGCAGGATAAGCAGCCTGTAGTGCACAAGTCCACATTCAACAAGCATAGTTAAGTACAAAAGCAGACATATTTACTACAGAAGTGACTATAGCTACAAATCATAAATGAGAAAGTAATAATGGCTCTTTCCTATAATGAAAATTCTAAGATGCGATAAAAAAGTAGCGTAGGAATGAACCACAAGATTCAGCAAGAGAGGGCATCTAAACAATAGGACAGAAAATAGAGTTGATGAAATCAACTGTTTTTCATGTTACCGCATGAAGGGCTCCATGTTTGGGAAGAGAATAGACTAAAAAGGCAGACAGTGAGAGAAATGTAGGAGATTCAACTACCACAGTGCATAATTGGGATGATTTGTGGAGGAATAGAGATTATAACTCAGGCAACTCAACAGCATCTCACTTCCATCTATTATTCACGCACAAATTAATGCAAAAAGCAAAAAAATAGTAAAGCATGAGGATAAGCAACCTGCTGTGCGTAAGCAGCCCCCCATTGCTGCGCTGATGCTTCAGAAGTAGCAGGCCAAACTGCAGGATTATGAGCATTTGGATCAGTTCCCATGACTGGTTGGGTGCCATCTCCAGTTTTAGCCATTTTATCTCTACCGGACATAACAGCATCATCTGCTCTTCGTTTCTTTGATGGGAGAATGCTCCTTTTACGTGAAAATAGAATAGTATGTCGAGTTGTGGCCTTCTTGATCGACTGTACATCCCCAAAGGTATCCAAAAACTGAAGACAATGTGCAAATGTATCAGTACAAGTGAAAGGACTGTTATGTTACATGCAACTTTTAGGTATAAAAGGGCATTAACCACTTTCTTTCCCCTAAAACTTATGTTCCCCCCACAACTCTCATGTCTAGGTTGAAACAGATGCTCGCAGAAGTGTATGTAAAGTATAGCACGCAAAGATGTACCAGTCACTCTCTTTAAGCATTACCTCTAAATATATGGAAGATAATTCCTCTTTGTCGTTTAAGCTTGCCAGCTCCCCTTGAGTCTGTTCAGTTGTAAGAAACTTCTCCACCAGTGATTCTAACAAATCAATTCGCTTCTCAGACTGAAAGATCGACTCGAGAAAGATGACAGCCTGCAAAAATAATAATGAACAATACTCAGATCAGATGGGATCAAAAAGAGGGTATGGCCAGAAATATATAGGTGACAAACTGAAATAGTTCAGATAGAATTCATAAGTTGTAACCTCAAGAACTGGTGTAGTCATGTTAACTAGCACGTATAATCCACCTGAGACCTCCCTTGCCTTTTCCAAGTCACCGACCTGCACATTTAGGAGAATATATCGGATTCCAGAAACAAAGATAAAGAGATTATAGAATAAACAGGATAAAAATCAAACAAGTTCAACCAGCTCTCATTTGATGAAAGAACAGTTTTTCCTTAGCTGAAAAGACAAAATAAGAGCCTTCAGAATGTTCAACATCTGCCAAATATTGTCATTTTTAAAACTGGTAGGTCCAGGCTTAACAACTGCAAGATGGCCGTTCTTTACACCAGTTATAGTCTTGCTACCCATGCATGATAAATAAAAAATGCCAGATGTTCAAATGGCAAACGTTGTATAAGCATATATAATTATGATCAATGCAAGCATGATCTCAAAGTTTCAACAAACACCCACCATATATAAGAAACGTGAGTACTGAATCAGTAGCATTGGTAAAAGCTGGCTCTGCTCCTTTTCCTTTTCGGCAGCAATGGCTTTCTCATAGACTAAACAAGCAGATTCCTTATCTCCCTGCAAGGAAATAAGATTAATGAAAATTTGAACAAAGACAAAAAAGGAAACAGGAGCAATTTTTGTTTCATGGAGATACCAGCCGGTGCTCCATATTAGCATGCTTCACAATGGCTTCGAGGAGGCCAGGATATAACAATGAGTGGAGATGTTGATATTCTGCACGTGCTCCATCAGTATCACCATTAAGCTCTTTGAATCTTGCACTGAACAGATGGATCTCTGTCTGCTTCTGTTTAAAATAATAAAAGAAATGGAATGTAGCTATCAGGGAAGCTATACTATAAGCAATATTATAAAGTTATGCGGCATAAGAAAGAACAGTAAATACGCTAGCTATCATGGACATGAGTGGCAAATTGGTAGCTGATAGTGATAATGACAAAAAAATCATTTTGATTCCTCAACGCATCAATATCAAACGAGATCCCAAGAAGCTAGTCTGCTCAAATAAGTACAGTTTTCATAATTTATCAGGAAAGGTTAAAATTACATTTTAGGACAGTAAAAATACACATCTGAACAACCTACAACCCAATTAAGCTATTTACAAAGTTCCCTTGTTTTTCTCGACATGTCTACAGGGAAAATAAACTCAAAAGTTGGTGCAAAAGCAAGATGTTATGTGGCAGTGAAAACTATGCCATGAGTAGGGAGAAAGAATTTTGGTTGGATCCACGCTCACGAGTTCGCAGTTGATGTACGAACAAGAGTAACAATACATTGTTACTTAGTATAGATTGCAACACATAATATTATCAATAATACCTTGACAAACACATGAGTGGCACGAGCAAGAGCATTGTTTGCTAGTTCTAGGCTTTGTCTATCCTCCATGCATTGCACATAGCGGATCCAGAATTCTGAATAGCTAGCACACGCAATAACACATCTTTCGTATAACTTGATAACCTGAAACAGTATTGTGTACCATCAGAAAATAGACAAAAAGAAGAAAGAAAAATGAATATAAAGCAAAAAAAGAATTATGATAATGACAACAAAAAAGAGAAGTTCACACAGGTTACTCCATTAGCTGATTAGGTTGGCCCCTCCAAAAGAAAGGAGGGACCATCCTTGCTCGATAGATAGATGGTTAAGAAGGTGAGCATTAAGCAAATACCTGCATATATGAGATTCAAAATTCAAACAACTGATATTTGGTACCAAATATCATTAACCCAGAACGGCCACTGACAAATGAAAGTTTGGAGTACTTAGCCTCATCGAAACCAAACATTATGTCCACGCTCTATCCTCAGTTCAATATCCCATTACAAAGGAAGCTTCGTCCAAATACTAGCCGTTAAAGCATATAATGAAGCCAATAAGACTAGACTGTAAGTTGAAAGATTCCAAGCATTGCAGGAAATCTACTAAACGAAAATGTGACGACTGATGGAACTGCAATAGCATACCTTATTAATGTCTTCTTCCGTCTCGATAAAATCAAGATAGCTGTGCCAATTTTCAAGCTCTGGCTTGTCAAGAGGCTTGACATGAAAGTATGGTCTTCTAATAGCTTGCTCAAAATTAATAATCTTAGATTCATACTCTTTGGCCTTCTTATACAACTCTTCTCTAATGGAAACATATTTTGCCTTGTCCTCTGCCTCTGTTGAAGATGAAAGTTCAGGCTCTGCAGTTTTTTCTACATCACTAGGATGTGCCTCCCCATCAAGGACCTGAGCACTATTCTCAACAGTAAGACAATACATGGAAGTTTCCTCAGCAGTAAGTATTTCTGACAGGCTCCGTGCTGCAGTCAACTCCTTCAAGCTGAGCAAAAAAAGCAGTTAACAATTAGACTCACAAGAAAATACATATTTTATCTTCCCTAATATTGTTATATAGTTAAGAGCTTAGTTAAAATTGCAAATTAAAATCCCAAAAGGATTGATAAATAGTATACTGATGGTTGTGTTCGTTAAATTTTTAATCCACTAATCAGCAAATCGCATTAACTAGGACGGCATAGTAGATTTGTCATAATATAAATAAAAGTTGCAACTGACCAGAAAAGTAACTTCAGTACTTAAATGCATAAATAATGTCAATGACTCACCAATTAAAGTACCGGTCAAGCTGCTGTATAGGGTGCTCTAATATTCTTGTGTATACCACAGCTAGATGACTCCATGCTTGAAGTGATTCTTCATACTTGATGTACTCATCCCACAAAGTATTGGAACGATAATCTGTTCCAACATATGCCAAACCCCGATCAAACAGTCTGTGGAAAAAAACAGTGGGTTTAGTTACTGATGAAAGAATGAAATAATCAATCCCCAGGCAAAGAATACATTAGATAGTTTTCCAGAAACACTAAATGAATGATGGCTTGTACGATCAAACAGTGAAAGCTACATTTGAATCAAAGGAGGACTGTATTTTTCTGATAGACATGTTCTAAACTTAAGTACTTTGTATAGCACAAACATGTGATCTCCAAATTGGCTACTTAGTTAATGCATTAAATGACTAATATTGGCTATATGAAAATACTTATAAAGTTATACTCCCTCTATCCAGGTTTATAGGGCATTAGCAGATTTTTTATGTCCTCAACAATTTGACTAACGAAACATGTGTATATGCCACCAAAAGCATATCATTGGATTTGTACTCGATTGAAGTTTCCATACATACTTTCGGTGGCATATAGCACGTTGAGGACCTAAAAACCTGTGCACACCCTACAAACCTAGATGAAGGGAGTACAGATTATAGCTGCTACAAAAAGAAAAAGGTCAAACAGATGTTGTACTTCATGGGGAGAGATTAGTCATTACAACTAAGAGAGATGCATGGAGTCTTAAGAACACACTGCCTAAGCTAAAATTTGAATATATGCAACAGTTCCATGGACTGCACTACCACAAGGACTGCGGAAATACAGTGCTATATTATAATTCATTTCATCAAGCATTCCTGTTCAGGTACTAAGTATTGTAAAATCACTTCTTATCATGTATTCCGGTATATATACAGCCTAAAATGCGAAAGTTAACAAAAGTCAAGACACAGTAAGAAGTTAAAAACTTCATCAGAATAGTTCGGGTATTCAATTGCTACCTTCTGATGACATCTGGGTCATTGTATGTTGAAATCGCAAACTGGCAATAATTACACCATATGTCCACCGAATAAGTAACTGCAAGAACTGCCCGTTCATACACCTCACAAACTTTGTTGACACCATCTAGACGGCCTTCATGATCAGCATATTTCTTCCAATAGCCAAAGCACAGAGGGAACTCCGCAAGGAATGCATCATACACTTTCCGTATTTTCAGTATGTTGCTCTGAGCAGGAATATACAAAAATATGGCATCAGCATAAACTTTTTTTATCATTAAAAATCCATTATATTTTATTAGCCAGCCAGATAAAATTTATATCTAGTGTTGTTCATTAAAACACGAACAAGGACAGATTGACAAGGCTACAGTAGTACAATGATGAAACTACTACAGGGAACAAGGCCCATGAAGTCAAATAAGATAGCATATATACTGGGATCCTACAAGACAGAGGAGTGTAGTAAAGAAATTCGCTAATCAAAACAATGGAGCGAGTGACCATCCATGCATAACAAAGATTGGCATAACTTTGTGGTCCACAAAATACAGATCGATTGCATATAACGGAACAAATATCTAACACATGTGAAAACAGAATAAGGATAAGCTGCTGAAAATTTCAAAATTAAGACACATACATACAGCAAGATGCAAAAGGGAGAATAATGCATCTTATGGTAAGGCAACAGTTCCAATTTCACCTCAGCAATCCTCTCTGTCTCCTCAATAAGCGCGGTCCAAGCATCGAAGTCCAAGCAATCCGCGGTGACAACATCCCATAACCTAGCCTCCTCAGCCGAAGCCACGGCTGCGGAAGAGCAGGCAACAAACATATTATTAGCAAAGAAATAGCAGGCAGGCAGGCAGGCAGGCAGGCAACGGAGCCAGATGGAGAAGGCTTGTGCCCCGGCGGCATTACCATCCTCGTAGGACTGCTCCGGGACCATGGGCTCGGGCATCTCGTCGGCGGCGGCGCCGTTCTCCGCGGCCTGGTAGCCCGCCGGCTCGCCCGAGGTCCCGTTCAGCGAGGCGTGCTCGGCCGGGTGCGCTGATCCGTCGGCCCCCTGCGCCCCGTCGTACGGGCCGCCCCCCGGGTGATACGGGGGTGGGGGTGGGGGTGGGAGGACCTCGGCCGGGTCGCTGCCCAGACCGGCCCCCGCGGCGTCCATGGGCGGCGGTGGGGGCGGGGGGAGCCCCGCGTCGGCTCCCGCTTGCACGTCGGGGTTCTCCATCCCCGCGCGCCCGCGAGCAGCGGTTCGGGGCTGGGCGGTGCGGTGGAGGCTGGAGCGGGCGAGGGGGCGGCGGCGGCGGCGCGGTCGGAGGAGAGGGGGCGTGGATGGGTTAGGGTTTTCTCTTGTTTCCTGCGGGGCGCGGCGGCGGGTGGAGGCGCGATTGGATCAGGGAGGGATGGGGGGTGGAGGTGGGCCGTCGGACGACAAGTAGAGGCAGCGCGCGTGCGTGTGCGTGCCCGGGCAGGCCTGCTACCGCCTATGAGAGAGAGTCCGTGTCTGTCCCACCCTGCTAAAAATTGCTCTTAAATTTTGGATTCTTTCTAGATTTTTACCCCTGGCGAATGAATTTGAAAATAAATTGAAATACACACTATGATTGGTAGAAATACTCTGGTGGAAGCATGGCTTCCCCACACGTGGATTCCGCGACATTTTCGTCAAGTCTCGATGGACAAGGGGTAGTTTTGTCGGTTTCGTTCGGTGGAAGGGTAGTTTTGTCAATTTTGACTTTGTGAGGCATGCCCCCGTCATTGGTGGTTGATCAAACACCTGATGTGGGCGCAAGCCTGCAACCCCAGAATTCGGCAGAGAAGTCTCGGGGTTGGTTTAGGGAGACAAGCCTCATGCCGCTCAAGCAGCTCCTGGTCGTGAGATGTGTTGCGACGAAAAAGTATGCTATCAGCTTCGTATTCGAAGAAAATTGATGGTCTAGGGATAGAGTCATAGATGAATCTAGCGAAGAGATGTTTGATTGGAGAGAACACAAGCGACATAGCAAATAGGGTTGAGAAAACCAATGCAGAAAATGGATTCAAGATATGGAAAAATAACAAAACCGTCAGGCATATCCAAGCAGCCTAGGTCCGTCATAAAGCAAAAAAAAACATATATCCACATCCAGGTAGGATGGATCTCCAATCTAGGATGGTGTAATTAGGGGTGGGCATATTAACCGAGAA
>CBMN010003495.1:0-10181 GCA_000582825.1 Hordeum pubiflorum | reverse complement strand
GGGGGGGGGGGGGGGGGTGTTCAAAGTCCCTTAGTTCGAAACTTAGGAAGGTTTTGTTTTCACCAAAAGATCAGCCAAGCGATTACATCACACGATGGTTAATCCAGGCCATGAATAGTTCAAGGCATCATCATGCAAAAGGTATGGCATGTGCTGTCAACTAATTACACAACAAAATTCCAATTAAACAAACAATAAATTACTGGGAATAGAGAGTCAGAAAAGGCTAACAAAACACACGTAACAATAAACTAAACTAATTTCGTTACAAAATGGGCACTCGACCATAAGAAAACGCTCATCTGGGACAGAGGGGAGGTAGAAAGTACTACCTCCATCCGGGTCTACTGGTCCTCTTTGTATTTTATGCCAAATTTAAACTGCAAATTTGATTAATAAAATATTAGTTGTATACCACAAAACTTATATTGTTAGATAAATATTCGAAAGAGGTTTTCAATGATACTCCCCACTAAAGAATATAAGACATTTTATATTTTTTTTATAGAGGGAGTACTATTTTTGTGGCATATAACTTATTTTTTCGTAGTAAGATCAAATGTCAAAGTTTGATCTAAAATACAAGGGGGCTAATAAATCCAGACGAAGATAATATTGAAGTGTTCTTCAATAATCGAGGCCCACCACTTTTTCATTTCAGACTCTATTTAATGAAAGTAATTTAGTTAGTAACATAACGCAACAAAAGACAATTTTACTTATGTGACAAGCATTTAATGGAAAGATAGGTGTTCGTGATAATATATTATGTTACCGTAACTTAACAAACTATCTAAATAAATAAAAAATTGCATGATACCATACATATATTATTACCCACTATAAAGATAGTATAATAGACTAGTAAAAAAATGCATATTGTGCAAAATCTAATCAAAGTTAGATTTCACCGTCACCAGCCTAAGTAAAGCACAGTGTAACATGACCCGTACGCTGCCCCTCAGCTGGCTCAGGGACACCCAGTGCTCATCGCCAGGCTTGGCGGAGATAACGAGCCACTTCCCATTCTTCACGCAGAGCTGGAGAGTCGGCGGGGAGGTGGAGTCGTCGATGCTGGCGAATTCCATGACCGTGCGCTCGGCGGGGTAGCCGGACTCGTAGTCGTCCTTTGCAAGGTAGGTGTTCGGGTCAGCTCCGAGGCCAGGGAAGCGGGCCCTGAAGGCGTCCATGTCGAGGCGGGCGCTCGGCACCGCGCCGTCGTGGGGCCGCACGTCGGTGATGTCCGGGAACTCGGCGACCGCGCCGGTGAACGGGTGAAGGAGGCGGACGGTGCAGGTTGCCTCGTCGCACATGACCAGGAGGCCGTCGGCCACGCTGACGAGGTGGCTGGTGGAGAATATCTGGTGGTGGACTGTGACGCGGGCCCTGGCGGTTGCGTGGAGGAGGCGCCGGCGCGACGGGGGCTCCCCTCGCTTGGACAGCGGGAACCAGCCGCGCGGGCGGAACCGGCTATCCAGGACGCCGCGCGCTCGAGGGTCCTCGGTGAGCTCGCGCCAGGGCTTGCACACGGCCCTGAAGCGGAGATACTCTGACAAGTTGCTGGAGAGCAGCCGGACGGCGACGTCGTCGGCGAGCTCGGTCGTCAGATTGGCCCAGTCCCTCCATTCCGTCTCGTCCGGATGGCCGGGGCGGCGCAAGGAACCGGTGAGACGCGCGGTGGTACAGGGACGCGGTCGCTTCCTCGGGTTGCCAGATCCGGCGCATGGAACCGGTGGATCGGCAAGGCCCAAGCGCCGCCGCTGCCCTCGCGTCATCATCCTCTCGGGTACGGGAAGAGGCACGGGGCCACCGGCTCCGGCTGTTCTCCTTGTGCCGTTGGGCGAGACTCCGATCTGGCTGTCGCGGCGGCGCGAGCGTATTAACGCCTGCGAATATATTTTTTCGGAGCTGCTAAAAATCAGTCGAGTCTCAGTCGACTGGCCAGCCGTCCGATCTTTAGCAGCTTGCAGATTCGAGCTGGGGCGCTTTTGTCCCTTGTTTCGGCCCGTCTAAGGAGCGACCGGCCCGTTTCCTTCTTTTTTTCCGTCGAACCACGATCCCGCACGAGCGTTTTGCTTTTGTGGGCTGGGCAGGTGTTCGAGGCGGGGTTTTTTTCTGTTTGTTTTTTGAGGACGCGAGAAAGGGGAAGCGGCCACCCGTGGTAATTAAGAAAGAAGGGAACGGGCAGTCAGCGCTCATTCCATATCGTCTCTCTCCATTCCCCACTCTCAAATCGGAAGAACTCCGTAGGGGAAGAAGAGAAGCCGAGCTCCAAGGTTTCTTCAACGAACAGAGTGACGTGCTACTGCATGCCCAACGGGGCAGTGGGGTGGAGTGAGTTTTCCCCTACCTTCTTTTCCATCTGTTTTTTTCTCTTGTTTGTTGGTACTACGCCGTAGATCTGAGGGGGATTGGGTCAATTTTTGTTTGGATCAAGTGTAGATTAATAGCTTCAAGCATAGAATCGGCTCCAGGAATCTGTGTCATTTTTTTGTGTGTCCTTATTCTTCAATCAGTCAAAGAATTGAGGTGGTTATTGCGGTTCATGTGGATGTAAAGGTGGGGTAGTTGCACGTATGAGTTCAAGTTGGTTGTAGTGCCTCAAGGCCGGCTAGAGTGAGTGGCCGGCAGACCCTGTTAAGTGCTGCAGAGCCAAGTTAACTGCACTTTAGTCTTTAATTTTAGTTAGTATAGTTCTTACTTCTTAGTCTGAATAATTTAGTGCAGGGCCTGGTGTGACTCAGCGACATAAGTCCCCTCCTGGGATGGCATGATGCTAAGTACACGTCTGCTGCACTGTTTGGAGTTGTCACTCTGCCCATGTATCCAGTAGAGTAGACAGGGGTTTTGTCTGGCCATACTTTCCTGCCCGCATGTTTATTTGTTTGTATCAAGTATTTAATTAGTAGTTTCAAGCAGAGAATCGCCCCGAGAGTATAGACCTTTTTTTTTGTGCGTTCATACATAATAGTGTCCCTCGCTCACGCGTGTCGATCGACAATGTCGCCGTGGTGGATTGGGGATGAAACTGGTCTCTTTGCTTGTAGTTAGGTTCACTTACATCCGATACATAAACCTCTATTTTATGTGGCAACTCCATTCAGATTTGTTTTTGCTCTGTTTCTGAGGCTCTATCCAGTCAATATTTTTTACAACCAGTAGTACTAAAAATCTAGTAGCCCATAAGAGACTGAGATGAGGTGTTTCTCCTTGGATTGTACTGGTAGTGGTACTATTAACACCTGTTAAGCAAGTTTTGGGTTCACAGTCATAAAGCTGCAGCAATTCATGCTGAAATGTAGATGATTTTTTTGCGGGGAAGGGAAATGTAGATGTTTTGAAATCACTCCTTTTTTTGTCATGTTTTTCTGAATCCAATTTCGTTTTTTTATTTTTTTGTATGTGTGCTTTTAGCAATTTACGCATTTTATTTATTTTTTTGCTTTTTTTGTACACAGGAGGCGGTTTGCGGAGTTTGTTTGCACCATTGCGACTACAAGAGCAAGGGAAGTGGTTTCAGCATGTGTGTACGGGAGGTCTTAAAAACGGAGGGGTAACTCAACATCTACTGTTTTTATTTTTTTATATCTTTTTTACCCTTTTGTTTTGTTCTTTTGTCATGAACATCACTCCTAACTTCTTGTGTTTTGCTTTTTGGTGTTCAACCAAAATAGGTTGTGCCATGCAATGAAAGGGTCTGTTTCAACAACATGACGGGAGAGGAGGTGACATTTGTGGCAAACCAACGGACATACATTGTGAAGTGTCACAAGGGTCGCATGTAGAGCGCAATGTATGAGAGAGGTTAGAGGAAGTTTTATGTAGACAACAAGCCGGGGAAGGGCCAGCTGGTGTTGCTCTACCTGGACGAGCCTCCCCCTAGGGCAGTTGTTTGCGTGATCCAGATTGACAACGGATCTAAAGATGAGCAGTTTATGGATGAGGATGATGTCATGGAAGCTTCAGATGAAGATGATGAGTATGAAGAAGCTTCGAGCAACGATGATGAAGGCATCATTTGCAGTAGGCGGCTTTAGCTGAATGAGGTTGAGAACTTGGAGCTATAAGCCCTACTGCCTCTCAGCGATGGATTCATAGATTTTCCTTTCATCCACCGAGGGCAGATGTTCATTTGGGCATGATGGTATGTATCTCTTCTTCATTCTTCCTTTTTTGTATGGATATGCTACAAGTAAGAATACAAGTACCAAATGTGAATTTGAATTGAAAGGGGGGGGGGGATAGCATGAATCTAAACTGAATTTACATAAGTGAGTGAAACTATAAGCATTTTGTAGGTTTTATAGTTTTGTAACTTTGAACTGCATTTTTAAAGCATGGATGTACATGGTTTTCCTGTTTTGTTTTTTCTATTTATGTGTTCTAGTATGCTTCAAGTAAAAATCTGAAAAATTTATACTTGTTCTATTTAGTTTCCTACAATGTTGTTTTGATATGATGCAAATACCAAAGAAAGTGATAATTGATAAAATACTCGTATATGTAGTTTTGGTATGTTGTTTTGAACTGCATGCCTACACACCTTGTTGCAGATGACATTTTTTAAGGGGGTGACCGGATTAGTAAGTGGGTGTTAAAAGAGGGGTGTGAGTTGCATGTATGATACTTAGACTTGCAACTGCAAGTGTCATCCTTGACCGCAAGTGTATGTCTCCTCACCGACTGCAACCGACCTTTAGGCTTTTTTGTCGGAGAGGATGAGGGGCAGTTGCATGTGCAATATTAGGGTTGCAACTTGAAGCGTTACCCTAGACCGCAACTGACATTTTCTGTTTTTATAAGGGGGCGGCAGGAGAGGGGGCGACTTGCATGTCCAATACTAGACTTGCAATTGCAAGTGTCACCCTTGACTACAACTGCATGTCTCCTCCCCGACTGTAACCGGTCTTTAGGTTTTTTGTCAGAGAGGAGGGGGCAGTTGCATGTCCAATAGTAGGCTTGCAACTGCAAGCGCCGCCCTCGACCGCAATTGCATGCCCACACGACTGCAAGTGGCACTTTTTTTGTTTTTGTAAGGGGGGCGGTGGGAGAGGGGTGCGATTTACATGTGCAATACTAGACTTGCAAGTGCAAGTGTCACCCCTCGACCGCAACTGCATGTCTCCTCCCTGACTGCAACTGAGCTTGCGTCTTTTGTCAAAGAGAGGGGAGGGGGCAATTGCATGTCCAATAGTAGGCTTGCAACTTTAATTGTTGCCCTCAACCGCAACTGCATGCCTACACACACGACTGCAATTGCATGCCCACACACCTGATTGCAACTAAGATTTGTTTTGTAAGTGAGTGACGGAAGAGTGGGGTGCGAGTTGCATGTGTGATAGTAGGCTTGCAATTGTGTCACCCTTGACTGCAACCGGAGGTCTCCCTCCCAGATGTAACTAGCCTTGCATTTTTTGTCGGAGAGGGGGACAGGGGCAGTTACATGTCCGACAGTAGACTTGCAACTGCAAGTTTCACCCTCGACCGCAACCACATGCCCACACACACACGACTGCAACTAACATTTTTGTTTTAATAAGGGGGCGGCAAGAGAGGGTTGCGAGTTGCATGTCTGATACTAGACTTGCAACTGCAAGTGTCGCCCTCGATCGCAATTGCATGTCTCCTCGCTGACTACAACTGGCATTGTGTTTTTGTCACAGAGGGGGAGTGGGTAGTTGCATGTCCAATAGTAGGCTTGCAATTGCAAGTGTTGCCCTCAACCGCAACTGCATGCCTACACACCCAGTTGCAACTGAACATTTTTGTTCTTGTAAGGGGGAGGCGGGATTTGTAAGTGGGCGGTGGAGGAGGGGTGCGATTAGCCTTGCATTTTTTTTTTGTGTGTGTGTGCGTGCGTGCGCGTGCGCGCGCGCACATCAAATCATTACCTAAGTTCATTTATATTTGATTTTTGTTGTTAAACTTTATGTGAAGTTTCTGAGACTTTGCTTTTTTAGTTGCAGATTCAAGTTCAAATGTTTTTATCAGTTACCTTGTAATCCAACATTTTTTTTGGCTGGTATGTTCGAGCTTGTTCCAGGTTCAGTTTTTTTGCGATAAACGACGCCCTGTGCCCCTGTTTCGGGAGTCAGATTTTTTGTAGGCTTGGTAATGCCCCACGTAAGATAATGTACATCAAATCATTAGTAAAAAGCGACTATCAAAATCCTGGACTGTCAGATTTTGTTGGCCTGGATGTTCTACATAATGGAGATCATAACTAAGTAGTTGTTGTGTATATGTTCAGATTTTTTCTTTAGAAATGCGCTTATGTTCAGTCTCAGAGATTGTCTTGTGTATACTGTTGTATATACTTTTTGTTGTTCAGATTTTTGCGTGCGAGGGGGGCATTATATGCTGAATTACTAACTATTAGTAGAAATTCTCTTCTAGCTAGTGGCATGACTTTAGTTTCTTCAATGTCATACATTATCATACCCTTCTTTTCTAACTTGTTTTTCAACACCAATGTATCATATACATCTATGAATACAGCAGCGCTTGAACACTGACATGGATGACGAAGGAAGCGACCCTGAGAACGACAAAAATGCAGAAGGCAAAGAGCAGTGTCTTGAAGATCAAGAGTTAGAAGAGAGAGGATATCATGAAGAAATCGCTGTCATGGAAGCGTCAGAGGATTTGCTTTCTGAAGAAGTTGCTACACTGGTTTGTAACATTTTTCTATATATATTCATTTTTTCTGATTTTTATTTAGTTGATACAGGAAGTTAACTAGGTAACACAGCAAATATTTGTTAACACATTTTTTTTGGTAACCGTTGAAGATCCTGTGTCTCCATATTCTTTGCTGAAGTTTTTAAACTTGCAAATACATGAATTTTGTTAACTAAGCTACTTAATAGAGGGAAGTTAACCAGCCGTGTCACCATGTCTATGTATTCTTTGTTGACACTAGGAAGAGGCCATGTGCAAGTTGCTAGTAAACTTAGTACTGAAAAACTTCAATAAGTTGCTCTGATCAACTCCACGAACAATGGACAACATGGTTCAGATGAGCAGAGAAGCAAACCGTTATTTGTCTTTTTATATCAGCTGGGCTTGGCATGTAACCTATCTTTGTTCAATTTGTCGGATGTGTGTAAAAACAAACAAACAAATTCACGGCCCACACCAATCATAACAAACAAAATAAGCAGCCCAGCCCAAAGTAGCAAACAAACAGACAGAAAAGCGAAAATGAGCCCAGGGCTGAGCCGGATACAACCCAGCAGAAGGACAACTAGTAAACAGGCCTAAGCTATGCATGATGACGTCAGCCGACTGAGACCTAGAGACTCCCATTTTTTTTACGGATCATTATGGATATTCTTTAGGTATCAGCAAAATTTCATCACTAAATAAGATGAAATGTATTTTATTTTTGGTAAATGCTTGGATCCGGCGCGCCGGCTGAACGTCGCCGGACGCCTCGCTCGCGAACGCACTTGTACCCTCGTCCCCGCTCTTGGTCCCACCCACACCGCTCTCTCCTCGTCTTATTCTCCCGCAAAGCAGCACAGCTACTCATTCTCTGCCCGTCTCTCTGCTCCCGATCTCCTACCTCCGAACTCCCAGCCATGGTCAGCCCAACAGAGAAATCTCCCTCGACGAGTCTTTCCCTGATAAGCTGGAACCGGTGCACCTACACGGGTTGCCGGCGAGAACCTCTCCCCACAGCCATGGCACGAAGACTTTTTGCACGAACCGGCATCCTTGTGTGCTACAACCGGCCATGGAATTTGCTACAACTGTCCACGGAATTTGCTACAACCGGCCACTACATCGCCCAGAAGTTGCAACCGTGCTCACAGGAGCTGCAACCGGCCACGGAATTTGCTACAACCGGCCACGACATCGCCATGCAACCGCGCTCACCGAAGGTGCAACCGGTGACACCGTCGTCGATATTTTTTGCTACAACCATGCTCGCAAATGCTACAACCATGATCACCGGAGCTGCAACCGGCGACGCCGTCGTCGACGATTTTTGCTACAACCGTGCTCACCGGAGCTGCAGCAGCGACACCATCATCGACGATTTGCTACAACGGGGCAGCGGGGATGCTGGAACCGACTAGTAGCGGAGCGGACGAAGGCGACGACTCGCAATCCTCTGATTTTTGCTGGAACCGACTAGTAGCGGAGCTACAACCATGTGATGTAGATGTTGGAACTGTTATCGACGGAATTTGGAACCAGTGTTTTGTTTTGCTTCAATCGACGAAGTGGTGCTGAGACAACGACGGGTGCCGCAGCGGTGGGTTGCAACCAGCACCATCAAAAGCTACATCCGATGTTTTGTTTTGCTGCGAATGTTATGTGCCAAAACGATGACCCAAGAGACGACGGCGATGGATGAAGGACGGTCACCGGTGCGCCGAGCGTTGACGGCGAGGAGTAGCGGGGGGCGGCGCAAACCGGTGATGCAACCATGGGGGCCGCGAGCTACAACCCTTGCCAGCCTATGCTAGGAACAGCGTTGCCGGAGCAGCGACGCGTACATGGCCAGGAGCTGCAAGATGAGGTAGCCATGGTGAGCGATCTGAACAACAACGAGTAAGGCTGCAACCGCACCGTCAACAGCGAGAGGCGCGCGACCATGGCTGGGAGCAAGGTAGCCGGCAGCGCTCGCCTTCACTCTTTTCTCGCGTAGTTGGGGAAGAAGATAGATGATGGGGGATGAGAACGAAACAGAGGCTTGATCTGGACTGTTAAAAGGCAGCGGATCGACGCTTAGGGTACGAACCGACCTAAATTTGGGCCGGCGCACCGGCGCCTATCGTTGCCCTTTATTTTTTTGGAAAAATAAGACGAATTATATTGAAAATATACGATGGAACATGGGTTTAGGCACACTAAATTTTAAAAAATATATTTAAAAATAATAAACAATCAGAAAAATGTGAAACTTTGTCGGAACAAGCAATTGTCTAGTATATCACTAGCGTGTAAAGTTTCAGTGACAAAATGACTTTCATGATATTCTTGAACGAATAAAACAAAATCGATACTATATTAAGCTTACTATTGACACAATTTGTAGTTGCAATTTTATCTTTTTTTGCCAACAATATTATAAAAATCACTTTGTCGCAAAACTTTACAGGTGAGTGATACACTAGACAATGCTTGTTTCGACAAAGATTCATATATTTTATATTTTATTTACTATTTTTTTGACTAATCAGGTTTGCCTATACCCATGTTCCGAAAATCCGCACCGCAAATATATAGACAACATCGAAAGACAAAATTCTGGCTCAAAAACAACAACAAAGCGATTTTTTGCAAAAAGAAAAGAGCTAGTCTTTTTTCAGTTAATGAGGTCAGTTTTATATTTGTTTTCTTTAGACACAACATATAAATATTTATCGTAGGCTAAAAAGTATAAATATATATTGCTGAAGATTCATACACACATGCTTATGTATATATGTAAAAACAGAATTAGAATATAAAAATATAGACCCAAGTTCTTGGTCATGTGGTGGGCAGGCATGTCGTTTTCATTTGAAATCGGGGATTTAATTGCAGAAAACCACCACATTGACGCATAGGTTTGCTGAAGCATCCTTTTACGAATTTGTGCTAGAAACCACTGGATTTTTTTCCTAATCTTTTGCAAAAAACACCGATCGGTCTATTTGGACATATTAACTGTGATTATGACATGGGGGACCGCGTTTGATGATGTGGCATAACTGTTAGTCCCAGGTATTTTTGCTAAGGCACCCTTCAATTTGAAAACAAAAATGCAATTAGGCCCTTGCCATACCCAACTCGTCCATACTCTGCCGCCGGCCATCCCACACTCGTGCACTGTCGCCACGCCGGCGGCGGCGGAGCTCGCCGGTGAGGGTTACAGCTTGTTTGTGCCCGTGTTGTGCACCGCCGCTGCTGCTTGCTCGCTGTCGTTGCTGCTTGTACCCATTGTGCTCGCCGGCATGCTTGCTCCGGTGATGCGCGCCGCCGTCGCTGCTCATGCTCGTGCTGCGCGTGGCCGCGTCGCTGCTTGCGCTTGTGCTGCACCCTGCCGCCGCTGCTTGCTCCGATGCCGCCTTCGTTGCCGGGAGGTTAGGGCCGCTCCGTGCGTTGGTCGTTGCACTGTCGTCGTCGTTGCCGCTTCGTGCGCCGGCCGTTGCACTATCGGCAAAGCCGCCGCTGCGTAGCAAGGA
>CBMN010003492.1:0-11383 GCA_000582825.1 Hordeum pubiflorum | reverse complement strand
GAAGAAGAAGAAGAAGATGAAGCAGTCGAGAACATTTGTGGGAAAACGGACAAAAGAATTGCTCGAGCACACAAAACTGGCTGATCTACACCACCAACTTGATAAAAGCAACACTAGCCTAGGGTTAGAGCATCATCATCTCGGAAGCTGTACAAATGCCACTGCCCCAGCCAACATTCACAAATGATTAAATGGCCAGACTAGACGCCAACAGGACCAGTACAAGAAGGAGAACACAAGCGTCTCTCGGAAACAACCGAAGCTTCCATGGCGAATGGCTGATGGCCGGTGTCTGATGCTTACCCACTTGTTACCCTGAGAATTGCAAATGGACTCTGGTGAGATGCAGCATGTTCATCAAGTTGAGAGGCTGCGGAACATATACAATCCATCGCTTAGGTCACGGAATAGGATGTCTCTGAAATTTTTCTTCTGTTTCGTAATTGAGAGGCTGAGGAATAGAGACAATTGCCAGCCAACTGAGACAGTGAAACAAGTTGCATTAAAGAAGTAATCAATTGATGTGAAATGCCACCGAAATTCACGCGCTTGGTTTCGGAATTAAAGCAGCAGCACGATATGACCAACTTAAAAGGAGATCATTAGATCACAACAAAAAAAAACATCACTTTTGCTGCAAAATCATCGGTATTATACACTATGAAAACCCAAATAGCTCAATTATGGATGTCTGAATCAGAGAAGCACCAGATTGGAACAAATGCTTCCTGAATTGTGGTGCTTTGAATCAAAGTACCACCTCTTGCAGGCTAAACACAATACAACTTCACGGAGAAGCAAACATAATGGATGGAAAATGAATACTACATATTCTAGAAACAAATACAGGGACAATGGATAATAAACATAATAACGGATGAAAAAGGAAACGCTGATCGGAACCGCCACAAACAGGCTTCTTGGAGCACAATGCCACAGGCCACGGGGTGACAACTGGCGACAGCAGAGCCGTGAAGCTGATCATAACGCTGCATTGCTCACCTATGGATTAGGCGGTTGCTCGAAATTCATGGACAGCCTTATGAGCCGCACATGCTCTCTTTATGATGTTCAATTCCTTGACTACATCGTCTATCTTCATTCTGTGCCTTGGAGAATCCTCGCAGCAAGCTAGGCCAAGCTTAAACATAGGAAATAAGAATATATCAATGATATGCTGGGTGTCTCCACTGTAGGTTGCACTGGCATCCAATATTTCCAGTAGCTTATCAGGATAGGCCATCCTGGCATAGCCAACAAGGCTTGTCACACCATCCATGAAATTGTCAGTTGGCCTCCTTCCAGTAAATATTTCCAATAGCAACACCCCGTAGCTATATACATCACCTTCCGTGGAGGGTTCGGATCCTGAGCCATACTCTGAAAAACATGTAGACAAAGATATTACTCGCCATGCAATGAGTAGACACAAATTTGGCAGATTTCGCTCATCAATTCAATTTAGCTTGTCAAGAGAAATCTGCCAAACTGATACTGAATTAAATAATATAAATATAAATACTCCTAAATGAGTTAATGTTGCTGACCTGGTGCGACGTATCCAATTGTGCCTTTAATTACAAGTGAGCTGCTTTCAGTTCCACCACCACCGTGCTCACATTCTTCAGTATGCATTATCTTTGCTAGACCAAAGTCGGTAACGTGCGCAACAATGTCATCATCTAGAAGGATGTTGCATGGTTTGATATCACAGTGAACTATGGATGGCTCAATTTGATGGTGAAGATATTCTAATGCCTCCGCAACATCAAGAGCAATGCATAGCCTTTCCATCAAACTTAGCCTTCTAAAGGTCATGTTGTTAGTCGCTGCTTTTGGATGCAGCCACTCATCTAAATTTCCATTGCAGACAAATTCTAAGACAAGTGCCTTGAACTCGTCACCATTACGGTCCAAACTGCTACACACAGTGATCACTTTGACAAGTTTCCGGTGTCGAATCTTCCTTAGGGCTTCACACTCTCTCAAGAAGCTTCTATTAGCTCCTCTTTGCCAAAGATTGAGCACCTTGATTGCAACAGTATATAAACTCTCATCAAGATTTAGAGTTCCTACATACACGTTGCCAAAACTTCCAGAACCAATCAAATTTGCCGGTGAGAATGACTCTGTTGCTGCATCTATCTCAGCATAGGATATCCTATCATGCATCTCATAGTGAAATTCGATTTCTTGATCAGCACCACTGTTTGGTTTGATTTTTGTCTTCATCAAGTAGCATGCAGTTAAGGAGCACATGAAGAAGATCAAAATTCCAACAATACAAAAGAGTATGACTCTACGCCGATGCTGCGAAGCCTGGTTATATGGACATGAAGGGAGTTGCAAGGATGGGGGACCACCGCATAGCATGCCATTACCAGGGAGCAACAATACAGTGGCATTGCGAAAGATCCCTGTATTTGGAACGGGACCAGATAAGTTGTTGAAAGAGAGGTTTAGATATGTTAGGAGTTCCAAACTCTGGAGGAACTCAGGCAGGGGTCCTGCTAAGTTATTATTGGAAAGATCCAACTTTACGAGGCCTCTCAAAGAGGAAAAGCCTCTCGGTATTTGCCCTTGCAAAAGATTTCCTTGCAAATTTAGGAAATTCAGTTGGACGCAACTGCTGAGAGTGTATGGGACTTCACCTGAGAGCTTGTTCATTGATAGGTCGATTATGCCGAGGCTGTTCAACTTCCCTATCTGTGTTGGAATGGAGCCACTTAGAGCATTGTTGGAGAGGTTGAGAAGTATGGTAAGAGAGGGAATACTAAGTATCTCCTGCGGGATTTCCCCCCTCAAGGAGTTAGCGGAAAGATCCAGAGATACAAGTTTTGTGAGTGTACCAAGGCTTGCTGGAATGCTGCCATCTAGAAAGTTATTAGATAGAGAGAGGTTGCTCAATTGTGTGATATTGCCTAATGACTGTGGAATCTGCCCATCGAATCTATTATGGGATAGGTCAAGATACTGGAGGCCAGGAATCTGGCCAATATCCAGAGGCAGGGTGCCCGTGAAAAGGCTATCTGTGAGGATGACCTTTCTAAGTTTTTGAAACCTCCCTAAACCTGCAGGTATGGTCCCAGCTATTTTGTTTCTACCTATTGTAAGCCAGTAGAGCTCTGTAGATAGGTTGGCAATAGTAACTGGCATAATACCTTCCAGGTTGTTTTGTTCAAAGTCTAGTATTGTCAGGTTGCTACAGTTGGTTAAGGATGTCAGGAAATCTCAATCCCTAGGCTCTGTGGTTTGAAGAAAATTGTGTCCTAAGGAAAATATCCGGATATGACCATGGATGCCAATGTCCCGTGGAATCAGACCATGATGCTGATTTCCGCGGAGAAACAAATCTTTAAGTGCGGACGCATTTGACAAGGAGGCTGGTATTGGTCCAACGAATTGGTTCCCATTTGTGGCGAAAATATGTATCTTGGGAAGCTTAAAGCCAATATCAAGTGGCAGAGATCCTGAAAACTGGTTGAAGCTGATGTGGAAGTCAGTGACGGAAGAAAGATTGAACAAGGATGGAGGAAAAGGGCCTTCCAGTCTGTTAGCTGTGATGTCAAATGTGACAAGATTAGCCATCTTACCTAGAGCTGGAGAGAGATGGCCACTGAAACTGTTCTGGGCTAATCCTAAGTGTGTCAGTGAAGTCAGGTTGCCGAGCCAGCTGGGGATTTGGCCATGGCAGTAGTTGCTACGCATGCTAAGGTTCGTGAGGGCTGTGAGGTTGGAGAATGACATGGGAATATCACCAATCAGATTGTTATGGGTAACGTTGAGAGATGTGAGGTTTGATAGGAGACCTAGAGAAGCAGGCATGGAACCATAGAGGTAGTTCCCGCTCAGGTCCAAGGCATGAAGTGATGTACAAGCACCGAGGGTGCCTGGGATCTCACCTTGGAGGTTGTTGGCCGAAAGACTGAGGACGCGGAGGCGGGTCAGGTTACCGAGCTGCGGGCAGATGGTGCCGGCTAGGCCCAAGCCATCCAGACGTATGGCGGTGACATGGCCTGGGTGCCGGCGGTTGCTGCAGGCCACGCCCGCCCACTCGCAGTAATCAGGCAACGGCGCCATGCTAGTGTCATTCCGGACAGGGTCCCAAGACCAAGAGGACAGTGCCTCCGTAGGGTCACTGGTTATCAACGATTTGAATGATAGGAGCACAGGGAGATCGGCGCTGTAGTTGCTACATTGGTTGTTGGTGGGTTGAGAGGAGCTGGGTGTGAGAAAAAGGAGGGTCTGAGTGAGAAGATGGACCATGAAAAGCTGCCATGTCTTCATGGTTGAGCAAGGAGGAGGAGATGAGGGTGGTGAGTGGAGCTGTAGGTCCTCAACGAATGTAGTACCCCGCACTTCTCTCCTTGTGTGCAAGTCGTTAAATAGTCAATATTGCTTATCACTCTCCGGTGTCGGCCAAAGAAAATATTGGATGCTGGCAACCAATTATTTGTGACAGATATCTCAATCACAAGTGAAAAAAGAGTGTGAAAATGACTAGTGCGAAGTCCAGTGCCATGTAGTTGAAGGTGTGACATAATTTCAACAGTTTGAAATATTCCAACGATGTCACAGGAGACGGCAATAAATTTGATGCAGAGAAAAAGGCAGGTTAAGTTGGAATTTCATGTTCATGTGGCGCGATCGCAGAAGTCACCTAGCATTGCGGATCAGAGAAGTGACTCCATAAAAATTGATTTCCCATTGGATGTAGACCTGTGCAGTGTACACTCTCTACTTCCATGACAAGGGATGATTTTCCCATTAAAGCAGCCAATTAAAGCCAATAAGACTATCTGATTCATCAAGCTTGCAAGCTCTGAAATTAAAGCAGGAATTCAGAAAAAAAAATCTCGAACGCACTTGCAGGAATTCATAAAAAAAGGTAATCTCTGGAATTAAAGCTTGCAATCTCGAACCTTCAGGCTTCGCGGCCTCCATGACCACCCGATCCGAGCTGAGCACACCAGATACCACCATCGCCACCGGCAGCTCCAGCCGACGGGGACCACCCACCATGAGCGCCGCCGTGGGCCGCATCCCGACCACCGCCGTCTCGGCCTCCCTCCTCTCCCTCTCCCACTTCGTTGGATAGGAGGCGGCACGCGGTGGTGGCGCCGCTCCAGTAGCCAGCCAATGGAGACGCCTGTTGGGGGGCGCGGACGGGAGCGACCGTGTGGATGGTTAACGGGATCGACGGCAGCGGCGTGGGTCGGTGGGTGCAGCCGGGGGCCGCCAGCCGATTTGTGGCTGAGACGCCGGAGAACGACGGGAGGAGCGAGACAGGCCTGTGACCTGGGCTAGGCGCGGGCGTGGGCTGGGCCGGGGACGGTGTGTGGAGTTGCATTTCGGTTGAAGGATATCGTTCAAGTTTGCCAAGAAATAATATTGTTCTTGTCTCAAAAAAAAAAAATTTGTTCAAAAGAAAATTGCTGGTGAGCAAATGATGCAGTTGCCTCGAAATAGGATGGGGATGACGTGGTCGGGTGACAATGCCGATGCCGATGAGGTGGCAGTGGTCGCTGGGCAAGCCTGGGCGGGCGCCGATGAGGTGGCGGTGGGGTCTTCATTTGCTCCGTTTCATAAGTTTGATGAAAACTTGCATGTTTCTGGATAATGTACTCCCTTCGTTCCTACATACGGAGTATAAAGATTTTAATATGAGCTACATACGAAAAAAATGATTGAATCTACACTATATACATCCGTATCTGTATCTGAATACCTGTCGTTGGGGAAACCCAGCACAAGTTTCCACAGCGACAAGTATTATGGTACAGAGGAAGCAGTTCATATTAAAATATCTTAAAGAACTTATATTTAGGAACGGAGGATTAGTTTCTGTAGGTTTTTCTTATCAATGAAATGGGAGCCAAGGAGCTCTCATCCTGTTGTTCTAAAAAAAGGGACGAGGCAATCCACGACTAGCTATTGCCATTCTAATAGAAGGAACAGTTCCTGTCAATCCCTGAATTTAAAGCATTTCAAAGCAAACATCATCCCATCTCAAACAAACACCAGCAACAAGAAAGCATCTGGAGTACACTGCACCTGTTTTGATACAGCGAGTTCTGAGACGGAGACCAAACATACAGATTTCAGGGTGCCACCAGTACTGAACAGACCAAGCTACAGATTTCAGGATGCACCAGAACTCAGCAGAAGAAAAATCGAAGCATCGAACACCAAAACAGCAAACAGGTGACACACAGGTGAACATTGATATGAGCACGCCATGGATGAAGCTCAAACACTTTATGATCAACAATAGAAGCACAAGTTTTAAAAGTAACAGTATGTTAAGGCAGATGCACATTTCAGAACTCACATTGCATAGCATCAGGGTGCACATCATTACATTGTAGTGGAGAATACAACCGGCTGGATTATTATTCAGCTTATTTATTTGCCTTGGTCAAATACTCGCAGTATCTCAAACGTTTACACGATAACACATATGTACATCCACGAGCACATACCGATGTATACATACAAGAACCGTCTTGCTCTATGCCCCACCCTAGGGAAAAGAATTGCTTGAGCACACAAAACTGGCTATCTACACCAACTTGATAAGCAACACTAGCCTAGGGTTAGAGCATATCATCTCAGAAGCTGTACAAATGCCACTGCCCCAGCCAACATTCATAAATAGCCAGACTAGACGCCAACAGGATCAATACCAGGAGAACACAGGCGTTTCTCAGAAACAACTGAAGCTTCTATGGCAAATGACTGGTGCTCGCTCATTCACTTGTCACCCTGGAAAGGTAAATGGTCGCTGTTGAGATGCAGTACATTTTAGCCTGCAAGCATATAAACACGGAAAAGAGACTGAATTCTTACATGGATGGGAGATGGCTACTCTGGGACCCAAGATTTTCCATGCCTTCAGGCTTATTTTCGTCTCCATCAGAACCATACGACGAGAGTAACTGCCTCTGCAATCAAAAAAGGTAAATCAGTCTGGCTTTCAGAACAATGCATTGGAACAAATCAAGCAATGAATTAATTTGCCTCGTTTTGTGCAAAATACATGCAATGCCGCTTATCAACATGATTAATGCTCCCTCCATTCCGAAATATTTGAAGTTCTAGGTTTGTCCTAAGTGAAACCTTTTAAGTTTGACCAAGTCTACAAAGAAATATATCAACAACTACAATGCCAAACTAGTTTCATTAGATTTACCATAAAATATTATTTCATAATATATTATATTTGATGTTGTGGGTATTAGTATTTTTTTCTATAAGCTTGGTCAAACTTGAGAAGTTCGACTTACGTGAACCTAGAACTTCAAACATTTTGGAACGGAGGGGTATGTACCAGGGTTATCTTTGAAGACCACAAAATTGCATCTTTGCAGGGTTGTTTAGGGAATAAACGTTTCATATAATGTTTCTATGGTCATTGCATCATTACAGTTTCATGAAGATCAGTGTAATGGTGAAAAGAGATGGATACAGTTCAATTGTTGCAGATAGTCCGGGGACAGAGATAATCAAAGAAAGTGTGATAGGGTACTGTAGCTACCTGATGCGCTTCCATAGCACATCAAGCACTCGCATGTTTAAGAGCATAGGTTTCCCGGCAAAAATATGGTAGAAGAGAAGATGCCACTCAATGAAAGCCAAACAAAGGACTAACAGACAGTTGCTATGAACAAATATATCAAAGATGTTTATATCAAAATTACATGTTTCCCCCTAAGAAACGGAAATGCTAAAAATCTGATGTCAGATTTTGAAGCATGGCAAATCGAACGTTTTGTATGGCAAATTACCCATCACGACCATGGCAATTCCCTTCAGCAAGCATGGCAAATCCTGGTAAAAAAACTGAACATGCCAGGATTTGCCACGCTTATTAAAGGAAATTGTTAGACTGACAACATGTAATTTGCCATAAAAAATGTTTGATTTGCCATCTTTAAAAATCTGACACCAGATTTGTAGCAGGGTCCAAAGATAAACACTGGCAGTCCATAAAATTAACTAGTTCACCTTTTGAATTTTTCCCTATCACAAACATGGAACAGATGTTTTTAAGCCGTCGTTATACGGTCCCATATCGATGATATAAAGTTGTGTCGCCCCTTCAGACAAGGTTGTAGCCCTGGTAATATGCTGGCTGAGCAGGTGCACGGGAAGGGAAGACAAGGGCGCGAGAGGTTAATAAAGCAGGAGCACGTGTCTTTGCCCAAGAACTGTGTGGGAGGGGGAGAGAGCAGAATGCACCTTCTCCTGTGTAAGTCAGAGAGAGAGGCAAGAGGGTGGGGTTGGGCTGAGCTGAGAATTGCATGATCTTCTTCCGTTCTTTTATTTTTTTTTCATTTTGTGCTATAAGGCTAAGATATTTTGCGCCTTTTTTCTGTGTGTGCAGCGATTTAATTTGCTAGTGGCTCTGAGTTAATCTGCAGTCACACTCAGTGATGTGATCTAATTTGTTGCCATACAGCACAAGTGTCATAAAGGTATGAAGAGTTGGGTCGCCACAAAATGCATTACACATTTACAACCTTCAACAAGATTTCAGCCCACTGTGCACTGGCAAGGACCGATGGCTTCGAAATCAGAATACCTAAGAGGGGAATTTTAGGAAGTCCTAGGAATCTGAGGTAAGCCGACAGTGATGAAACTATATGAAAACACTACTATCACCATAATCATTGCACTGGAGTATGGTGTAGTCAAGCACAACAACAGTATGGAAGAAGCATTAGAACATCAATATAAGGCGAGGAAAGAAGAAACAAAACTTACGTGTGCCTCAAATTCTGGGTTAATCAAGTTCATGGATAGATTTCGCATCAGCAGTAGCACCTGTAGGTTAGTCAATTCAACAGATCAATATTAATTGGAAGTGAATCGGAAAAGCTTGTGTGAAAAAAAATACAAATAAGCATATGCCTGAACTCCAAGTCATGAATGGATAATGATGAAATGCAGTACATGAGGAAATTTTAAAAGAACTAGATGGAATGAGAGCATCAGGACTAAGGACTGCTTATTAAATGCAAAAGTAGGTGGTCCTTCTTGGTACTCGCACCTATCTCACACACTACTACAAGATTTACAAACTCTAAAAAACATTGCAACTTCTAATAACAGTTGACTAAACATTCAGAAACAATCTCTCCTAGATCATGTTAATCAGAAAACATGACTATTATAGTCCACTTTGGGAGTCAGCAAATATTTATACACGAAAACAATAGCCAAGACTCCAGCCTGTACTGAAAAAGGAGCGGCAATTAGGCATAGAAACGTACAGGGGTTAATTGTACTAAAATAGGAAAGCTAACATAATTGTGAAACAGCAATACTGTTCTAATAAAAAAGTAGACCTTACAGCATACATACCGTTTCCACATCAATCGGATCCATCGCCTTTAACCTCTGCAAATGCCCACTTGTATCTGGATCGAATACGCTTCCCAGGAAGTTGTATACTTGGGAAAAATCTGGCATAGCTGCACATGCAAGCAGGGAGCAGCAGACGTAAGAATGCAGCAAATAATAGACTCGGTCTCACAGAGATATCTCTAGCTTAAGATATTATTTCAGTAAGAAAAATATATCGTGCATTCCATAGTAGGTTAAGAACTAAGCTGATGGCCAAGATAAAAGTTGCGGGGATGGATTTGCACAGTGAATGCTGCATTAAGATAGAACTTACCCCGTGGCAGCACATTTTCTTGTTCAACTGCTTCAGAGGTTGGCCACGTTCCAGATTGGCTCTCTATACTGCTAGAGCAGTTATTTGTTGCAACAGCACTTGTAACTGTCAAATATGGGAAATTTCAGTGCTTATTTCATAAGGTGTTAGTCTTCAATGGCTATTATGACAATAGTGAGTAACAGACCTTGTGTATGTTGAACAAGAGCATTGTCCCAGGAAGGCACCGGGGCATTTGCATTTGTGTTTGGGACAACCGTAGATGTGTCCATAGACATAATAACACCATCTTGATCCCTTGGGGGAGGAGGAGGAGGAAGAGGTTGTTGTAATAGAACAGCTTGGAATGCTACAGGGGCTAAACAAATTTTAATTACTAATCTGAACTGCTGAAGTAGAAACAGTTCAAGCTGGAGACCAGAAAGTAGGAACATGAACGGTAAGTACCACTTTTAGAGGCCTTCTGCGGATATGGATGGGCTGCCTTACGCTTCGGCCGAGGTGGTGGTAAATGTTCGCCTGTACCGTTCTTTTGAACCTTCAAAAAGTACTTCTGTGCGTGGCTTCTTATCTGTTACAGAAAATGCACAGCGTGCCACGAAGGTTTAGCACACCGATTTTCTTCATGATATTGTGATTTATAGACAATACAAGCAAGCGTGTAAGTTTTTTAATCAGACTCAACTTGTTTCACTAGTATAACTTAAGTGCACCAAAAGTTGAACAGTGCTTATATATAGTGTGGTACACTAAAAGGCTTGACCAGCATCAATAAATTTGCCCAGTTAGCATCTGCAAGGATTTGTAGGTACTAAGACAGCTACGAACTATACCTGTATCACAGTTTTTGAGCCAACAAATGCTTCTATCTTTTTCCAATCACGATCAAACCTATAATAACAGACAAAAAGAAAGAGGTAAATCCCTTTATAGTAATACTGTCAGTTGCACACTCGCTAACCATAACTAATAAATATAACATGTGGCTGAATCCCTTGTCGAAATGACATTTTCCCCCCTCTCCTCCCAGCTGTAGATATACACCATGTACTCCAATCAAAACCCGAAAGTGCATGATCCAGGTGTTACATCTGTTAGACATGAATCCAACTTACAAAAAGTACAATAAAACCTCCCCAATGCCTTGAAACAAACATCCAATTAAGCACATCTATCTTTTGTACATATGCATGCCCTCTGCTACCCATGAACCAAGCCCCATATATATACAGATATACATATACCACATTTCAGCCAGAAAATGAATCCAAATGCTACGCGTGGATGGGTAGTGCTTGGGGCAGTTGTGACGGATTCTGAGAAAACCTCACCAATCCAGTTCGGCGGGCAACCAAAACGAATTAGGAATCGGCAAGGCTGCAGTCGAGATATAGCCTCGACTAATTTAGGAATTTTTCACATTCCGTGGAGCGGATGCACAGACCAAATCTACTTCCCCGACCGACACGACCAGAGTCAGTGAGTCACCGAACCCAGACAAAGAGCGGGGGAGGGCGGAGATTGGGGTGGCGGGCGGCGGGGCAACTCACAGCTGCAGCGCCTCGAGGAACTTGTCGTGCTCGGGCTCGGTCCAGCTCTCCCGGGACTTGGTGATGGTGTAGGGCTTCCTGACCTTCATCCTGGCCTCCTCCGCCGGCACGGCCATCGGCGGCCCCGCGGCCACCGCCACCTGCTGCTCCT
>CBMN010003480.1:0-17337 GCA_000582825.1 Hordeum pubiflorum | reverse complement strand
GTTAAAGGGCCCAATTCAGAAATATCCCCACCCAGTGCGGATGATGAATGATGGAATAAATTTGTCCCCCCGTCCAGAAATAACTTTTGCTCAAACCGGATGTATTTGGACCGTTTGAGTGGTCGTTATTCCCGAACGAAAGGGGTAGTTTGCAAAAGTACTCATTTGGTGTGCTTGTTTCCTAAAAAAATGTGCTTATCGACGCATACATGTGTAACCACTAAATGACCATGAACTTTTATATGCGTTGGTGATTGATTCTCTTACATAATCCTCTCATGGATCGATTAAATGCGCCTCAAAATTTGAACAACCGATGAAGAGTAATAAAAATGGGACTAACAAGCGGAAAAAAAACTAAATTTTGAATAGGCCCTCTAAACAGGAGAGAGGGAGTACCCAAAATTATAGATCTACAAATTTGTTTTCTTTTCTACAATGGAAAGGATGTATGTTATACTACTTTCTCCGTTTCATAATTTTTGTCGTGGTTTTAGTTCAATGAAACAAAGGAAGCACGTAACAGATCACGTCTATGTGTGCAACTTGATTGAACAAATAAATGTTGGACATATATATTTTCGATTTTGATGAAAAGGACTATGAGAGTCCAAAACATGGGGTCTCATGGAGAGGTCCAAAATTGAACTGAAGAGCCAAGCTGAACTCTAAATTCTAGTAGCTCCAAAATTTCCCTTGAATCGTGTATACCCCGCCCGTCAGGGATTAGATTCGGGTTTGACACATGTATCTCTTATAAATGTGGAATAGTCTTTTGGTGAGAGTCGACGTTTCCGTCAATAGCAAGACGATTACGGTGCCTCGTCAATCTTGAGATTTACCGACTCGATCTTTCGAAGATGCTCATAGAGATACGATGTGTATGCGTGCATTTATATGCGTGAGTGTATGTGAGTGTCTGTTTTTATATTGTATTCCTAGAAAGAAAGAAAAGTGTCATTGGCATGCATGTTGCATGTACTGTACTTGTATTATTTGACCTTGTTTGAAAGGACATTTGCGTGCTAAATTTCTGCGCACGAACAAAACCAACCAAACATGATCCTGTCCCACCAGCACCATCGCACATGCGGCTGCCGGAGGCCTCCCCTCTCCGGGCTCGCCTCGTCTTCCCATCACCCGCAAAACGAACCAGCGGCGCGTGAAACGAAAATCTCTCCACCCAGCAGCGAATGCATCCGCCGGTGCCTTGCCGGCTCCGCGCCGCGCGACGCCGTGCGAGCAACCGCGAGCGGCTCACCGCGCACACGCATCGTGCCGCCGTTGCCGTTGCACGGCAACTCGTCCCCGGGGAAACGGGTGGGGAGGACCCAGACTTGCACGCATCTGACTGCGGTGCCGGTGGTCGCACGAGAGACCGCGGTTTCACTTTCACCGGAGACCGCACCCGTCGGTGCGCATGTTATCGTCTCGTCCTCTGTCGTGGCGCTCATACCGCCCGGGCCTAGGCACGCGTGCTACCCCCATCCTATCCCCCACACAAAATTTTGTTGCCAAGCGCAGTCCAAGTCCAACGAGTCACACATCCGGTCATACGAGTGCGTAGGTGGGCACCGTATGCCTACTCTTGTACTCTGGCCACCAAACCAGCCAAACCCGGAGTAACCACACTGCCAAAGCTAGCACGGCAGGCATGCTCCAAGTGTAGCGGGTGCCCTACACATTTGCTCCCCTGCCCTACCGTATGTGCTTGCACCTTGCAAGTTGCAACCTGTCACCGTCACCGCTCAGTGGCTTGGAGGATGGCATTACGTACTGGACTGATAGCAACACCTCCAACGTGTTAGCACCAAGGCCACGTCGCATCAGTCGAGAAACGGTCCATCAGAACCGTGACCAAGATCCCAAGATGGCAGGATACGGATTGCGATCGTGACAACCTTGCTTCCAACTGAGCTGCACGAAAGGTAATTCAGCAGGAGCCTAGGAGGGCTCAGCTCAGCTTTATAAAGCCCGGAAAGCAGGGCTCGTGTCCCCGTCAACCCTCCCTCCCTCCCTCCTGCTTCCTCGGCGCTCGGGCGTACACGACGATGAGGTCCTCCGCGGCGCTGTTGCTGGTAACAGTACTAGCGGTGGCTGCTGGCCTGCCGCCGTTGGCACAATGCGACGACGGGCCGAACCCGAACCCGGAGATCCGCAACGCCGGCGGGCTGAGCCGGCGGGGCTTCCCGGCGGGGTTCGTGTTCGGGACGGCCGCGTCGGCGTACCAGGTGGAGGGCATGGCGAGGCAGGGCGGCCGCGGGCCCAGCATCTGGGACGCCTTCGCGGCCGTACCGGGGACGATCGCCGGCAACGGCACCGCCGACGTGACGGTCGACGAGTACCATAGGTACAAGGTGTGTATTGCACTGAACAATCGTCCTGGTTTCTACTACGTGTTTTCTGGTGTTTCTTTGGTGGTGTCATGGTGCTTGACAGAGGTCTTTGATCCTGAGGTGTGTGTAGGAGGATGTGGGCATAATGAAGAACATGGGATTCGACGCGTACCGGTTCTCGATCTCTTGGTCGAGGATTTTCCCAGGTATGTGTGTGCCCTGATCCCTCCTCCAACCACAGCAGCTTGCTAATTCTCGATTCAGTTGTTTTTCTTGGATCAAACTACTTTCTGATGCTGAGTTGTGTACAAAATTCCACTAGATGGCACTGGGAAGCTGAACCAGGAAGGAGTGGACTACTACAACAGGCTCATAGATTACATGCTCCAGCAAGGTAACTGAATTTTTCTGCATCTACGCAAAAAGTTCTCAGCATCAGGGCCCGGACTTCTGATTTAACTAAAACCTTGTGTGTAATGGTGGATTAGGCATCACACCGTATGCAAACCTCTACCACTATGACCTCCCACTGGCGCTCCAGCAGCAGTACCTAGGCTGGCTAAGCCCGAAGATCGTGTAAGCATCTCAGCATTTCAGACAGTGGTTTCCACATTTCAGAGTTGAATTTAAGCATGTCTTTGATGCGGTATCTTTTTTATGAAAGTGGCGCGTTTGCGGACTATGCCGAGTTCTGCTTCAAGGTGTTCGGAGACAGGGTGAAGAACTGGTTTACCTTCAACGAGCCGAGGGTCGTCGCCGCTCTGGGGTATGACAATGGCTTCCATGCGCCGGGGAGGTGTTCCAAGTGCCCTGCAGGAGGCGACTCCAGGACGGAGCCGTACATTGTCACGCACAATATCATCCTTTCACACGCCGTGGCGGTGCAGCGATACCGGGAGAAGTATCAGGTAGAGACTGAACCTTCATGTCAATTTTCACTTGAAGACCCATAGATTCGATGGCAGGGCCGGGGAGTGAATGTGAACTGTGTTCATTCTATTTAACAGCCTCACCAGAAGGGGAGGATTGGGATTCTCTTGGATTTCGTGTGGTACGAACCTCACAGCGGCAGCAATGCCGATCAAGCTGCGGCGCAGAGGGCGAGGGACTTCCACATTGGATGGTAAAACCCTGAAACCATTTCACCCACGATAAAATTTTGCTTCAGAAGTTCAGGTTGCAACACAGGGTCTACCCACACCAACTGTCACAACTTCCATTCCAGGTTCCTCGACCCCATTACCAATGGTCGCTATCCATCTTCGATGCTCAAGATTGTCGGGAACAGGTTGCCGGGCTTCAGCGCCGACGAGTCCAGGATGGTGAAAGGCTCTATTGACTATGTTGGTATCAACCAATACACTTCTTACTACATGAAGGACCCTGGGGCATGGAACCAGACGCCGGTCAGTTACCAAGATGATTGGCATGTTGGATTTGTCTGTGAGATCTTGCCCCTTCATTCCAAATCCTTCTTCTGCATCCTTCACATTCTCGGATCCTCATGATGTGTATGTGTCTTTGCAGATGAACGAAATGGTGTGCCTATTGGACCTCGTGTAAGTGCAGTTCTAGGTTTATCTTATGTGGCATGAGTATACTATAGTACTCTGTACATGGAGAAGTGCAGAGCTTCCGAAGAATTTTTGTAACTGTAAATTGGTTGAATCTATGCAGGCAAACTCCGACTGGCTCTATATTGTGCCATGGGGAATGAACAGAGCTGTGACCTATGTTAAAGAAAGATATGGAAATCCTACAATGATCCTTTCTGAGAATGGTACTGACGATCTCAAATGATAACTGTTTCTTTCGATTAAACAACAAATTATAATTTACTGTTTTCACTGACAAGGACACGAATGATCAATGTTATGATCTGACAGGAATGGACCAGCCAGGAAATGTCAGCATCGCTGACGGTGTGCACGACACAGTAAGGATCCGGTACTACAGAGACTACATAACCGAGCTCAAGAAGGCGATAGACAACGGCGCCCGAGTGGTTGGGTACTTTGCTTGGTCTCTGCTGGACAACTTCGAGTGGAGACTCGGCTACACTGCCCGTTTCGGCATCGTCTATGTGGACTTCAATACTCTGAAGAGGTACCCCAAGGACTCAGCCTTGTGGTTCAAGAACATGCTCTCTGAGAAGAAGAGGAGCTAGGATAGCAGACAGGATCCGGGAGGATCAGTTGCTTCAGCTTTCAGAATAAAATCATAATGTAATGCATGTTTATCATACCACCTCAGACTTAGTTTTAATAAACTGGAAATAACAGCATTGAGATAGTAGCTTTGCCCGTCCTTATATATAATACAATGGGAAGCAAAGACATGTCTTCTAAGTCTTGTTTCCCAAGAGTCAAAACACCACAAGCAGATCAGTTTAGGTAAACTGAGGCACATGAAATAATTGAATATCATAATATAAATGACTAAATGAGACCTCAAAGAGGAAAGCCAGATGAGCAATTCACTGCAAACCAGTACCCCAAAACTGAACTCATTATATTTTATTATACTGATTCCAACAGTACCATTGATTCTCGTGCTTCTTACAAGGATTATACTGATTCTCAGCATACATGAATAATGACTTCATAATCATGAAACTGCTATCTCTACGACTATCCATTTATCTTTCTATCCAAGAGCTTTTCACCAGTGCTTTGCAAGCTATCGCGAACACGTAAATATCTATTCCTATCCTATATTTGTTATCTGCGGGAAGGCTAGGCAAAACTGGACCGATTAAACAACAGGTGCTAGAAATTACTAAATAGTCTTCAAAAGCTATCTTGACCTTTCCAGTAGAATATATAGGTGCCAACTCCTTCGCTATAACACATCTTACTTAACTTCACCACTTCAGCCTGCAATCTGAAAATTCATAGAAATAATTAGTATACATGAGAAGCCTGGGAGTTGGTAAGTACAGCATGCATGCAGCTAACTTAGAAAGTCCCAGAATGTGATAAAAATAATTACTCAAGGACCTGGGCTACCAAGCTGATCGCCAGACATCAAGGTTGCCACAAAATTTGCAGTGTTCAGGGTTCAACTAATGGGGCTTCCAGAATTATAGAACTGACAACTGAGGCTGTGAGTGGAACTAGGATAAGTTAATCAGATTTAACAATTGCTTTCAGATTCCACTTTCTCTACTGGGTAACTGGAAATTACTACTCCAATAAGTAACAAATCACTAACTTAATATACCAATATAGAAGTTGCACACTGACACTGAGTTATACTGATGCAGTCATACCTTATATTCAGATACCTTGAGAAATCATCATCCAAATATGCAGTAGTATATTTTACATTTCCATTCCAACGCAAACTGTGTGGCACAAATTTTACGTACCATGTACACATACGGATCCGGGCGGCCACCAGTGCCTGCACGACGCAACCCTCTCTTCTGCTTCAGCAACCTGCGAATTCCGAATAGAGAGACGCATGGACAAACAGAGATTGGGCAGTCAGACAACAAATTTCAGAACATCTTCAGAGACGATAGTTGGTTAGAGGAAGTGTCCGACTCACCAGCGCAGAGCCTTGCTGGTCACAGCGTTGTCGCCGACGGCGGCGCGGATGGCCGTCTCCGTGGCCGGCGCCGCCTTGGGCCGCGAGAGCCACTCCATGATCGAGTTCGCCCTCCTCACCAGGCTCTCACAGCCGCCGCTCGCCAGCGGAGGTCGGCGGCATCTCCCCGACGTGGCCGTGGACCGGGAGGACGCGGCTCCCGTGATGGTGCTCCCCTCGCTGGCCACCACGCTGCCCCTCCCGCTCTCCTCCCCGTCCTCCTCCTCGTCGCCGTTGCTGACCTCGATCCACACGCCCTTCCGCCTCTTCGCCGGCTCGCCCTGGAACAGCTTGCTGGTCGCCTTCGCCAGCACCTAGAGCCGCCGACCAGAGCCATCGATCAGCACGTCGCCACAGAAGACAGACACGACGGACAAACCGCGAGCCAGCAGACGAGGAGGTTGCTGCTTACCTTGGGGTCGATGCGGCGGAGGGAGGCGATGACGGCGAGCACGCGGAGGGGGTCGACGGGGCGGGTGCGGCGCGCCGCGTCGGACACGCACGACCTCGCCGAGGCGACGGAGTAGGAGGAGGAGGAGCCGGAGTAGGAGGGGAGCTCGTCGCTGCAATTGCGGAGACGCGCACGGGGCGGTGAGCGCCCCTCGCGGAACGCGGGACAGAAAACCAGCAGCGGTACGGCGGATTCGCGATTACCTGAGGGCGGGGAGGAGCGGCGCGGGCGCGGGCGCGGGCGGGGAGTCGGCGAGGCAGAGCAGCGCGCCGGCGAGGGCGACGTCGGCGGAGGTGGGGAAGGCCGCGGCGCGGGAGGCGGTGGCGGGGGCCGCTCTCATGTCGCCGGCAAGGGGGCAGGCCGTGGCGGTGGGAGATGAGGCAGCACCGCAGCAGGCCAGCAGCGGTGTTGGATTTTGTTGGGGAATTGAGAAGTTTTAGGGGAGGATGGTGGCGGTGCCGTTTTGAAATTCCAAAGCGTGTGGCGCCCGTGTAGGGAGGCGTGCGGTGCGGTGGGGTTCAGGGGAGGCTGACATGCGGGGTCGCAGCTCGCCAGGGCACATGGGTCGAGGGTGAATTTGCAGATTTTACTGAATTTTGACTCGAGGCAGCTCTTTCCGTTGCATAATTTTGATATGCCTAACATTTTTTGTAAGTAACCATCTTAAAATGTAATCCCTCGGTTCATTAATATAAGATGTTTGAATATTTTATTTATAGGGACTACATACAGACTAAAATGAGTGGACAAACAAACTAAGGGCTTTGATTCACAGGATTCTTAAAATGCAGGAATAGGAAAAACGTAGAAATAGAGTGTTGTGTCATTTTCTACCCTACAGGATTTGGAAGTGTGTTTGATAGCACAGGAAAAACAAAGGAATTTTACAAAAAGCTTCGAGTGGATGGAAATTTTCCTTCAAAATGTAGTACAAATGAATCATATGAAAAAATTCCAAAGAATTTCAATCCTACGAATCAAACGACCATCGTAGAAAAAAATCCTAAGGATCCAAATCCTCCAAAAATCCAATGAAATTCTTTTGTATCAAAGGAGCCCTAAAACGTGTCTATATACGTCTAATTCAAAAAAATAAATCAGTTTAGAAATCATGTCGAGAAAAAACCTGCTACGTGTTGAAGCGATTACCCCTCCTCGCGATTTTGTCATGATCTTGTAATGCTTAGCCTCGAGCTACGTTTTAGGTGTAATATATGCATGAGGGGATGGCGGTTGCCCCCTAGCCTTCACATACCTTTGTCACTTTGATTTTCATGCACAAGTACACAACACAGATCATGATTTAGTTTTTCAAGAAAGATTCTCATAATTTCATTTACATCCGTGAATAACAATTTTTTTGTTTTTGCTGAATATCTTAGATTCATCTGTGCGTACCTAGAAATTCATAAATCATACTCACATTGGCTCCTTCCTCTCTACAAATAGGTTTCTCATATGGTACAGATGAATAGAACGGTCATGCCATAGCCGATTTTTTTTATTAGTCCTAAGTGTAGTGCATGTATTCCTTTTAAATAACTTGTCACGCAAGGTCCTAAAAACGACAAGGTGCACTCGTATTGAGCCCGAAACTAGAACTTTGACTCTTCGTGAAGAGTTACTTTGTTATGAAACAATAAGATTAAGAGTAGTTGACAACGAGTCCCTCTTGTTTTGTAACCACCATTCTAAACCCTCGGTGTTGCTCCTAAGATCAAATGCCGCCCTTCCACCTCCGGCCACCGCTTTAATGTTGTGGGGGAGGTTTCTCCTTTCTTCTCTCTCGTGCATGCAGAAATCCTTCTTATGTTGGATTTTGTCTTGATAGTCTTCTAACTGCGATTCTCTATCTCAGCGGCGCTTGCTTCGGTCACCAAAGAGCTTGGGAGCTTGTGTCCCCGCCGGCCTGTATCCCGAAGCAAATCTTGAGCGTCCGTCATGATCCGAGGGTTTTGAGGTCCAAATCGTTGTGAAGGCTCGTAGCTAGCTGCGTTAATCTTTCGGAGGGTGATGCTTACAATTAACTAGCCACTCACAAAAAAGTTAATATTTTTCAAAAGGAATTCTAGAAACAAATCAACGTCTTACTTTCGGAGGGGAATTCAAACGAGTCAAGTCGTGACAGATCTCATCCAGGCCAAGGCTGAGCCCTTTCCGCCCACTCCACCACCCAGCGGCACACAGCTCAGCAAAGGCAAAGGCCCGGTCCGAAACGGAAAAAAATCACCTCCCGAACAACCTCAACCGCCGGCAGAGCCACCCCCATCGGCCGCGCGACCTCGCGTCGCTCGCCGGCGTTGACTCCCACGCCACTGCCGGCTCACCAACCAGCTCCACCAAGCCACCGCGAGCTCCAAATGCCGCCGCCCGCCGCCCCCATCGCCACCACCGGCTCCAGGCGCGCCGTCTACCTGCTCCTCGCGGCGCTCGCGGCGGCCCCCTTCCTCCTCCTCCTCTTCTTCAACGGCGGGGCCTCCCCGTCCGCGCTCTGCCGCTCCGCCCCCGTCCCGCGCCGCATCCCGTACCCGGCCGTCCTCTGGTCCCGCGTGCCGCCCCTCCCGGGGCTCCCCTCCTCCCCGCTCCCCGACCTCCGCGCCTCCCACTGGGTCGTCTTCTCCGCGTCGCCCCACCACCAGCGCCACCGCCCGCTGGCCGCCGCCCCCGGCTGGCAGCTCCTCGCCGTCGCGGACGAGGCGACCCCGCCCGGCTGGTCCCACCCGGGCGCCGCGCTGCTCACCCTCGCCGACCAGGCCCGCCTCGGCTTCCGCTCCGTCGAGTTCCTCCCCGCCCGCGGCCACGCCCGCAAGGCCGCCGCGTACCTCTTCGCCGTGCAGCGCGGCGCGCGCGTCGTCTACGACGCCGACGCCCGCAACGCCGTCGCGGGCAACAACCTCACCAGGCACTTCGATGTCGATCTGGACCAGCGCCAGGGCGGCGGCTCCGTCCTGCTGCAGTACAGCCACGCCGATCCCAACCGCACGGTCGTGAACCCGTACGTGCACTTCGGGCAGCCGTCAGTCTGGCCGCGGGGGCTGCCGCTGGACAAGGCCGGGGAGGTGGGCGCCGAGGAGTTCTACACGGAGGTGTACGGCGGTGGGCAGTTCATACAGCAGGGGCTGTGCAATGGTCTTCCAGATGTTGACGCCGTGTTCTACCTCACACGAAAGTCACTGGAAATGGAGGCTTTCGATGTCCAGTTTGATGCAGACGCACCCAAGGTAGCATTGCCACAGGGCGTGATGGCACCAGTGAACTCACTGAATACAATGTTCCACGCACAGGCGTTCTGGGGTCTTGCATTGCCGGTTTCAGTGAGTCCGATGGCGTCCGATGTTTTACGTGGGTATTGGGCACAGAGGATACTATGGGAGATTGGGGGCCAACTGGTGGTCTACCCGCCGACTGTGCATCGCACTGACAATGTGCATGCTCATCCATTCGATGATGAGAAGGATATCCATGTCAATGTAGGGAGGCTGATAAATTTCCTGATGGAGTGGCGGTCGACGAAACCAACACTCTTTGAGCGGATTCTTGATTTGAGCTATGCGATGGCGGAGGAGGGTTTCTGGTGGGAGAAGGATTTGCATTTCATGGCTGCGTGGCTGCAAGATCTGGTCGCTGTCGGGTACAGGCAGCCAAGGTTGATGTCATTGGAGATTGACCGCCCGAGAGCGGCAATTGGTCATGGGGATAAGCAGGAGTTTGCCCCCAAGAAACTGCCTTCTGTCCATCTTGGGGTGGAGGAGATTGGGGAAGTAAGCACTGAGATTGGCAATCTCATAAAATGGAGGAAGCACTTTGGTGATGTTGTGCTTATAGTGTATTGCACCGGACCTGTGGACCGGACTGCACTCGAGTGGAGGCTTCTTTATGGTCGGATATTCCGGGCAGTAGTTATTCTTTCAGAGCAAGGCAATTCAGATCTTGCTGTCGAATCCAGCAACTTTGCATATGCATACAAGTGAGTTCAATCAGCTTGATCCATGACCTTGCAATTTTTGTCATGTTTCCATAAATTCTACTGTTCCTTTATCCAGTGAGGCTTCATTTGCTTGGATACCAAAATTGTACAATTGCTTAACCACTTACTGATAAGTTCTCATCACAGGTACTTGCCAAAGGTGTTTGATCGGTTTGCAGGCGCTGAAGGATTTGTATTCCTTCAGGATAGTATGGTCCTAAATTATTGGAACCTATTGGATGCTGATAAATCCAAGCTCTGGATAACCAACAAGGTGCGTACCCTTGTCCTGGTTTGTGAAATTTGTGAATTATCGAGCATTCAAATTTTCTGATCCCTCGAAATTAACTTCTCTGGTTCTCACCAGGTGAAGGAAGCATGGTCTGATGTCCCTCTACGGGGAAATAACAATGAATGGTTTATGAACCAAGGAAATATGGTAAAAAAGGCGGTTGACAGTTTCCCAGTTCATCATCAAGCCAATTACAAAAGAAGCATAGGTGAAGATAAGATAATTCATTGCAGCAGTGAGATATTCTACATACCTCGACGGTACACCGGTGACTTCTCCTACCTCGTTAAAGTTATTGGAAACCTAGACATCCATCACACCATTGCAGTCCCCATGTTGTTCCTTGCAATGGATGCACCGAGCAATTTTGAACCCAAAGCTTTGGGAAAACTTGCTTATCGGACAAACTTGCCATCAAATACTACTTTCTTGGCGATATATACTCCTGAAGTACATGCAGTGTACCCTATGAAGGTTCAGAATGAAATAGATTTTGTAAACCTAATCAGAGTCATGGCTTCAGGAGATCCTTTTCTTCTTGAGTTGGTCTGATCTAGGAGACTAGGAGTCCGCTAAAATTGTATACTTTGGGTTGGAAGGGAAAACAAAACTACGATTGTTAAAGCTATTGTTTTGTTCCTCTTGATCCTCCCTTTCAGTTGTAAGTTCAATTTAACAAGAGATTTTTACCTTGTCAGTAGTCACACATGATCACATTAAGACCATTGTTTCCTACTGTAAAATCTTTACCTTTTGGACCGTTACAGTTCAATGTAAAGATAACAACGAAGAATGCTAACTTCAAATGTTGTTTTGTTAAAACAGTTAAAAATGATACCCCACTCTCTGTTACTATATCTGTAGATGAACATGTGACAGAAAAGTACCGATATTCCCCAAAAAAGAACTTCTAATCATGCTTCCTTTTTACATTCACAACGAACCACCCTCTTTGTTAAAGGTCTGTATTGCATGTTACAACTTATATAAATCACAAATTATACAAGTTTCAACTCAACGAGGCAGAAGAATTCCTTCTTGGTCAAGTGCTGTAACTGGTTGATCAGTGAAATGAGTTCACCGGTCAATTCCTTCGATCTTGTCCTCAACCTCCGAGTAGAGCTCCCTGAGCCTTTCCAAGTTATCCTCTGATGTCTCCCAGTAGCCTCTGCCATTTGCCTCTAGGAAGGTTTGAAGCAGCTTCCTGAACGAATTGGGATTAGTGTCCATCAGCCTCTTCCTCATCTCTTCATCTTCGATGAATGTTGTATTTGCTTCCTCGTAAACCCAGTTGTCCACCTGCCCGGATGTTGCACTCCATCCAACAGTATTTGTCAGCCGCTTCTCGATCTCTCTAACTCCCTCATAGCCACTCTTCATCATCCCCTCATACCACCTAGGGTTCAGTAGCTTTGTCCTTGCATCAAGACGCACTGTCTCCGACAATGTCCGCACCTGTGCATTTGCCGTGGTTGTGTCCGCTATGTACGACGAAGGTGCCCGCCCATCCTTCCGCAGCCCTTGCACCAGCTTCGTCGGGTCTGAGTCGAAGTAGTGGCTGACATCTGTCAGTGAGATCTCCGAGGAGTCCAGGTTTTGGAATGTGGCATCTGCTGTTGCTAGAGCAAGCTCAAACGTCTTGCGTTTCTCTAGCATGCCTACCCCTGGAGCATCACTGTCGAATGCAAAAGACTTGCGGCTCAGGTACATGTCCTGGAGCTGCTTCTCATCTGTCCATGATGCATTCTCCACTGCCAAGTTCACATTGGAGGAGTAAGAGCCTGATGCATTTGAGAAGATCCTTGTTGCCGCCTCTCTTACGGAGACACCGAGCTCCTCTGCCTGCTCCATGGCATGCTTGCGCACATAGTTCATCTCGATTGGCTCATCCAGTTCAGCAACCATCTTTACTGCCCGGTCCAGCAGATTCATCTGCATTAGTCAGATGTGTAACGTTAGTGCATGTGTTAAGTGATGAATAATTTAGTTATCTGCAAAATATACAAATCAAAGGCAGAGGCGGTATTAGTTCATACCTGGTTGATGAAAAGATCTCTGAACACACCAGAGCAGTTGACGATGACATCAATCCTAGGGCGTCCAAGCTCCTCAACACTGACAGGCTCCACACGGTTGACACGGCCAAGGCCATCAGTAACCGGCTCCACACCGAGCATCCACATCACCTGGGCCAGTGACTCGCCGTAGGTCTTGATGTTGTCGGTGCCCCACAAGACAAGTGCAATTGTCTCAGGATACTTGCCACCATTGTCAGCCTTTTGCCGCTCCAGCAGACGTTCCACAACAATCTTGGCACTCTTCATGGCAGCTGCAGTCGGGATAGACTGCGGGTCGAGAGCATGGATGTTCTTCCCTGTTGGGAGAACCTTCGGGTTACGGATGGGATCACCACCAGGGCCAGGCTCAACATAGCTTCCCTCAAGGGCAGTCTTCAAGGCTCCCAGCTCATTGTCTGCCACAATCAGCTTCAGGCACTCCCCCAAGAACCCAAACAAGGTCCTCAGCTTAGCTCTGTCTGCCCTGATGAACTTGGTCTGGGACAAGTACTCCACCCATGGCTCTGAGAGACCAAAGCCAAGGATGGAAGTGAGTTTGCTTTTAACATCAACAACTTGCCCTTTGCTGTTTGTAGTCTTCTCAACAAAGGCACCTACGGCACCTCGTGAAGCTTCTGTGATCTGTTTCAGGAGTTCAACATCAGCCAGTATGCCCTTGTCGCTGCCCCTGTAGACATCTTCAATGGTCCTGCCCACTGTCGCAGCAAGAATGCCGGGCAGCGAGAATATGTTCTCCTCTGGCCGGTCAAGGGCAGCTATGTTCACCAATGTGGCCACAGCTTCTACGGCAGTTGGTGGCTCACCTATCACATGCAGACCACATGGCAGTAGCCGTGACTCTATCTCCATGAGCTTTCCATAAACCTTCCCGACGACGAGGTCACGCTCAGTGGGTGGGAGCTCCTCGCCTTCATCGGGCAAGGCGACATCCTTGTCCAGGTTACACTGTTTTGCTGTGCTGATGATTGAGCTCACAATCTGGTTGCCACGGCCCGTGTCCTTGAGAGACTGGTAAGAGGCGATGAGCTCTGACAGCTGCTTCAGCCCCTTGTACAGACCGGCATTCTCAGCTGGTGGTGTCAGGTAGCTTATGGTGTTTGCATAGCTTCGCCGCTTGGCAACTGTTGCCTCTGAAGGGTTGTTTGCTGCATAGTAGTAGATGTTGGGGATGTTACCAATCAGACTATCAGGGAAGCATGCATCACTCATCCCAACTTGTTTCCCGGGCATGAACTCAAGGGACCCGTGTGTGCCGAAGTGCAGAACAGCATCTGCCTTGAAGATCTTCTCAACAAAAGTGTAGTATGCTGCAAATCCGTGGTGAGGGCTGGCAGACTTTGAGAACAGAAGCCGCATTGGATCACCTTCATAGCCAAAAGTGGGCTGCACTCCGATGAAGATGTTGCCATACTGCTTCCCATAGACAAGGAGGTTCTCACCATCAGAGTTGAGATGCCCAGGTGGCTTGCCCCAGTTCTCCTCCAGCATGTTGGCGTAGGGGGTGAGTGCTTGGTACTCCCGCACATTCATGCGGTAAACAACATTGAGGTTGGGGCTGTTGAACTGGGCCTCCTTATCATGAATAACCTCCTCAATGAGCTCTTCAGGTGTCTCTGGAAGGCCCTCGACATTGTAGCCATCCTTCTTGAGATCCCGGAGGACAGAATAGATGGAACTGAAGACATTCAGGTATGCTGCAGTGCCCACATTGCCCTTGTCTGGTGGGAAGCTGAAAACGGTGATGGCTAGCTTTTTGTCCATCTACAACAAACAAGTAACAAGGTAATTACTTTATGGTTTTTGTTTTTGCAAACCTGTGCATACAAGAACTGAGGAACTTGTATAATATTTTCAGCCATGAGGAATTTGACTATCTCAAAATATTAGTAATGAATAATTCGACATGATCGCATAACTGTAGTTTAAGATTCTGCAGTGAAGTATTAAATTTTGTCCTCACATGATCTTTTGTTTCATTTTAAGAAGTAGAAGTTCAGTCAGTTAACACTCGTTATCTAAACCTTGTAATGTGCTGTTACTATTCATTGGACTTCGACTTGATGATAGATAGGCATTATCAGGATGCATTGGACTTTTCATCAATTATTTAACCTCTCATTCTCATAGCAGATTAGCAAGCTTAGGATGTTGATATATACAACGAACTGTTCAGTGGGTGAGTGGCGCAAGATACAAGAGTTAATCGATCAATTGAGCGAGTAGTTTCAGTTTTCAGCATGACAGTGAGGTTAGTTGAGCTAACATGATGATTAGTTTGTCTGCTCCTAAGGGGACTCGAATTTTCTAAACATCTTTTTTGGACATTCAAATTTTCTTGATCATGTTTGATGGTTTGATGCACATATTGGAATAAGCAGTCCCAGTTTTCAGCGTGACAGGGAACTAGTGGTTGAACTAATAATAGCCTAATATGTCAATGAGTTTGTCTATTTATACCTCATGAAGAGATGAAGATGATGTTACCAATACATAGAAACCATGTGGATCGATGTGAGATGCATACCTTAGTTTTCCTCTTGAGTTCTGCCCATCTGATTGCTCTGGTGCAGAGCTGCTCCACCCTCTTGTGCAGTGCATGCGACTTGCCTGCATCAAACACAAGAAACAGCATTCCCAGTTCAGCTCAAAGTACATCGATGCAACATGCAAGAGACAAATCAGACCAAGAGGCCAAGGGGGGTGGAGGAGTGGCTTGCCTGATCTCGGGTCCCGACCGGCGAACACGATGGGCTCCATGCCGCCGTCGAGCTCCGGGAGCGCGACCTGCAGCGCCACCTGGATGGGGTGAAGGCCCAAGGTGCTGTTGAGCCACTCCTCCGTGGTCTGGAACACGAGCGGCAGCGCGACGATGTACGGCACGTCGAGCTTCATCAGCGAGGCGATGGCCTTGGGGTGGTCCTGCCTGGCCGGCCCGCCGACGAGCGCGAACCCGGTGAGCGACACCACGGCGTTGACGAACGGCTTCTTGGTGATGGGGTCGACCAGGTAGCGCTCGATGGGGCCGGAGAAGTCGAGCCCGCCGGCGAAGATGGGGATGACCTTGGCGCCTCTGGCCTCGAGCTCCATGATGACGGCGACGTAGTGTCCGTCGTCGCCGGTGACAATGTGGCTGCGCTGCAGGACGAGGCCGATGACGGGCGCCTCGGGGTTCTTGAGCCTGTCGTTGGCGTCGCGGCGGGTGCCGTACCAGTTGAGGTACTCCTTGACGTCGTCGTACATGGTGGGCGCGAGCGGGTGCCAGATGCCGGTGTCGAGGAAGAGCACGGGGTCGTTGTAGGTGATGTCGGCGCCCTTGAGCGCCGGCACGTAGGAGACGGCGATCATCTTGAGGAAGTTCTGGAGGTTGTCCGCCGAGCCGCCGAGCCAGAACTGGAGGCTGAGGATGTAGAGCCTGGCGTCCTGCGCCTTGTCGGAGGGCAGGTACTTGAGCACCTTGGGCAGCGTGCGCACCAGCTTGAGCATGCTGTCGGCGAAGCCGCTCGAGTCCTTCTTGTTGCGCTTGAAGAGCTGGAAGAAGGGGCTCTTGGACTGGCCCAGCTGCGCCATGCTGAAGGAGCCGAGCTTGTTGAGCCGCATCACCTCCGGCATGGACGGGAAGACCAGCACGGCGTCCATCCGGTTCCGGTGCGCCGCCACGGCGTCCCGCACCTTGAGCGCCAGCTCCTCCACGAAGATGAGCGAGCCGATGAAGACGTTGGCGGCGGCCACGTCGTCGCAGAAGGCCGCGTACGTGTCCGCGTCCCGGAGCTCCTCCACCAGGTAGCCCACCACCTCGAACTCCGCCGCGCGGCGCGGGTCGGCGTTGAGCTGCATCACGGCGGCGGTGACGGAGGACTGGTACTGCGCCTCCAGGACCACGTAGACCACCTTGACCCGCGGCAGGCCGCGCTCGGCGGGCACCACGCGGCGCACGTCCGGGTTGGTCTGCGTGAACAGCCCGTTCCCGGCCACGGCGCACCGTATCGCCGCGCGCCGCCCCCGCCGGCCGGTGAGCAGGAACGAGTGCAGCGGCGCGGGCCGCGCGCGCGCCTTCTTCTGCGCCCCGGTGGCCGTGGCGAACGGCGCGGACACCAGCGACGACATCTTTATCCCCTCCCGGCTAAAATAATAACACAGGCCCTCACACGCCCCGAGCCAATAAAAAACTACTACCACCGGCACCTAGTGTATTTGTATTTTTTAACAACAATGGAGCGGCAATCCGACTGCACCTCGTCTCTTCGCTGAGGGAGGGTGGTGGCTCTCGGTTCTTGCTCTGCTCTAGGCTCGTGTTGTCGTCGTGTCCCTCTGAAGCAGGGGAGGCGGAGGAGGAGGAGGAGGAGGAGGAGGCGAGGAGCGAGATGGAGAGTGTGCCAGCTCGGGAATGTATAGGTTTCCTGGCAAGTATGGAGGTGGGCTGACAAGCGGCTGCGGGGCGCTTCGGGGCATCCGGTGGCGGGAGGCGGCACACGTTGGCGCGTGACGGGGCGACGGGGCACGGGGCGCGGGCGCGGGCGCGGGGGGTGAGAAAAGCGGATCGCGATCGGGGCAGCGGGCGCTGCGATTGGGCGCGGGGGATTTCCTGGGCGCGCCCCGCCGGGGGATGGCGATGAGGCGGGCGG
>CBMN010003467.1:0-11282 GCA_000582825.1 Hordeum pubiflorum | reverse complement strand
GGGGGGGGGGGGGGGGGAATCCTTTCCCGATAAAACTATTTGTATGCTAGTACTGCCAATATCAGGCTCTATCTTCTCAATTCGCAGGATTTTCAAATGCAGGAATAGAAGAAAAATAGGATTAGACAACCACAAGAATTTGGATCAAAGAACGTTTGATACCACAGAAACAAAAAAATTATACAAAGAGGTTTGATGAAATTTTTCCTCCAAAATAGTGTGCAAAGTTATCCTAAATTCTGAGGGATCCAAATCCTATGAAATTTCTTTTAAGTCAAATCAAAGGAGCCCACTGTGAGAACTCAACTTTTGTGCATTCAGTTGAGCCTGCATCTCATATTAAATTAAGGCGTATGAAAGTTTACAGATTTGTGAAAAATAAAATCATCGATGTTGGGAATGACATCCAATATGTAAACATTCAAAACTCCATTAAAAGATATGAAAAATTATGCACCAGATAAAGTATACAAGAGATACTTCTTCATACAGTTTTTGCAAGGGCGCAGCAGCAACATTCTTGATTTTTTTTTAGAATTGTTAGAAAGATAACTCACCCACTGGAGAACTGAACCTAAGTATAAATTTATTTCATAAGCATTGTTCCTCAGATAAATGAACCGAGAGAACAAAAGGGTCAGAAAGGATGTAATGGTAATGCAAAGCAGTGCAAACCATGGAAATGAAAGCAGGGAACTGAGCAAAGAATACTCTGCCATTTGCCAAATTTTCGTTTCTCCTGAGAGCTGAGACGAAGGCTGTTCATTTTTTCAGCCTCGGCCCTCTTCGATGATACACATACATATGACATGCCCAAATTGATGGACAAAATTGTCATCTCCACCCTAATCACATTCCAATAATCCTAGCCACATTATACACACATTAGGATCTCCTTCTCTATAGTGACAGGCGCAGTTCCAATCCTGCCCTCCCGCGCCGCGCCCTCGGCGACGCCACCGCCGCGGTGACCTCGCCGTCCCACAGCCTTACGACGGTGCCGTCGAGCACTGCCATGTCGAGGTGGCGGTACCAGCCCAAATCTCTCCGCCTCCTCACGGCCATCTCCCTCTCCTCCCAGCAGGGCACCGCAGTCGAGGCCGCCGGCCTGATCCTCATCGACGCCGCCCGTCTCGGCAGCGTCTCGCTCTGGTCGTCCACGACGGGCACGCCGTCGTCGTCCTCGTCCCTGTCCGCGCATTTCCTGACCCCGTCCACTACTCCATCGTCGCCGGCGTCAGCTCCGGCCCCGCCGTAGTACGCCGTGAACCGGACCTTGGACGGCGAGCTCGGCTCGCTAATCGGGGAAGCCGGCTGCACCGGCACAGCGAGTTTGGGCCGTGGCTCGTCAGCGGCAGGCGACGAAACAGCCCGCGGCTGCTGCTTGTCGTCCACGAGGGTGCTGCCGCGGGCGCCGGCGCCGGGTGGTTTGATGGAGGAGCCGGCCGCGCGGATGCGCCAGAGGCCGACGGCGGCGGCGAGGGCCGCGACGAGCCAGGCGAAGAGCGAGGCGACGGTGTTGGCCGCCGCGGGGAGAGAGTAGAGGGGGAAGTCCATGGCGTCCGCCGGCACCACGTTGAGCAGCTCCATTTGCGGCGACGGGGAGGTCTCTCGGCGGTTGTTGAAGATGGAGAGGAGCAAGTTTGGTTCTTGGGTTTGTTGCGATGAGTATAGTGAGGAGGTTGGGTTTGGGTAGGAAGTGTATATATAGGTGGCGGAATGGAAATGATGGAATTTGCAGTTTAGTACTTCGAGCTTCTGTGATTTTTTTTTTTTGAGGATGTAATTTCTACTGTATATATTTAGTGGATGTTGGATTAGGTAAATAAGTGCACTGATTGATACATGATTTTTTTTTACAAAACTTTTTTTTAACACAGCATGGACACAAACGGTAGTATATACGCGCATACACTCATCTTTATGAATGCACACACAACACTCTATCCTTATGAACACCTTCGAGAGACTGAGCCGTCATATCATCTTGAGATTTATGAAGTCACTGTAGACGCATCATCGTCGATGGGAACGTCTTTTCCCACTAAACGCACATCGCTGAAAATCCTAAAATAAATCTAGAAATAACATGAGGATCGAGACTTAAACCCTGGTGGGCTGGTGATACAACTGTCCCTCTAACCTAGACCTGGGCATTCGTCGGGTCGGGCCGAGCTTCGGGTCGGACCAAAAAAGCCCCGTGCTAAAAACCCAGGCCCGAGCCCGGCCCAAGATCGAGAAAGCCCGACACGGCCGACCGGCGCGGTCTAGCTACGACTAAAATTCTGTTTTCCACAAGTCTGAGCCTGGCCCGGCCCAACCACCGGGCTCAAATTCCAGGCCTGAGACGGGCCCAATGACATGGTTAGGGCTGGCCCGGCCCGGGATTTTCGGGTCTGGTCGGATCGGGCTGTTCGCGCCGGGCTGCCCATGGCCAGCAATACTCTAACCATCCATGTACAATGTGCTTGGTAGAACACAATCCACTAGCTACTGAAAAATGTAGCCTTGAATATTTATTGTTCAATATTTCGGCTTAAAAGAATTCGTCCACTTTCCTGAAGAGTATATAAGTAAAGAAATCCTTGGACCTGCAGACAGAAAACCAGCTAAACTCGAGGTGCGTACATGCAAAAGAGAAACGCCTCAGTTGATGGGAGCTGTCAAACGTAATAGTGCGGCAAAAGATGCCCGGAATTGGCATCAGCGGGGATCTAAGACGGAGATGCTCGGAATCGAGCCCGGGAGATGCCACAAGATATCCCGTCTCCGCAGCCAGCCAGCGTCAGCGTGCGTGTTCGCGGCTTGCAACCAGCGGTCGAGATGGCTCGTTGACGGAACCGGCTGCATGCGGGCCTGCCTGAGATATGGTAGTACTACTTCGTGGTTCCTGTACGCCGAGAGATATATCGGTCGTGGTTTTCTTTTTTTTTCCGGAACGGCCGGTCGAGATGCAGGTGTCGTGATGATGGTATGTGATGTGCCGCGTTTGTGCTCGGAGCTTTGGGAAGCCGTTTTGCTCTTCTTTGGTCCGCACCAACATTTCTTCCAGCTTCGGCATACCGGCCGACGGCTGTGCTGTGTTTGGTTTGAGAAACCGCCGGAGATGTCTCGTTTTGACATGGGGCGAGCATCTCGTGTGATCAACGTGCGGCGCTCTGGTCTAGACGTTCTGTCCAATCGATCACGGTTTGGGCTTCGGAGTCGGGGTCGGAGTACTACGTTGCATTGAGTATTGACCACCGTCCGATTCCAAATACCGGGCTGTATCTCCGATCCAGGTACGGGTACGGCAACAGCGGCAGTCAGTCAGTCCGTACCCCGCACGGCATGCCACACAGAGTCCCCTGTACGTGCAGGCAACTAGTGCATTTTGGCAGCTCGATTTGGTGTAATATTGTTATCCTAGTGTATATATCTTCAAGCATATAAAATTATAGGATCTGTCTAGAACACATCTAGATGTGCACTAGTTATTGCACATCTAAGTGACTCAATCAAACTAGAAATAAAAAGAAAAACGACAAAAGAATATGCTTCCACGAATCTTCAAGTAAAATCAATAATATAAGAGTTAGATGTGTAAATACTTATAGCACATCTAGATGTGCTTTAGAAAATCCAAAAAATATAATTTTATTTTTCTAAAGGAATCCAAAGTTCTATATCGACCAGGCACCATTTCTTGGAACTTAAAGGAACCCTCCCTCCTCTCAAAAAAGAGAGGAAAAAACCCTTCTAGTCCCTGTTACGTTCAGTTGTTTCTCGTGTAAGGGCATCTCCAAAACGGACCCTAAAACCATACGCATACGTTTGGATCGCGCGGTTCGAACGTGTTGTACCATCCAACGCGGGCTCGTATCCATCCGTCGAGCGGTCCGGACGTACTTTTTCCCGTAAACGCAAGACAAACTGAGGGGAGGAGGGCCTTTGCGGGAGTCCGGACAACAAACACATAGGACTCCGACACCCCTGGCCAACCCATAACCCCTCCCGAACCCCGCGCCTCCATCCTTCCATTTTTTCTCTTTCCCTTTTTCTCTCTTGCCTTCGTCGCAGCTCCACCACCCCGGTCGGCCCGGCACACCCCTACCGGTACTCGACGAGTCCGTCCTCCTCCAACCGCCGCCTAGGTACCATCCGCTCCTACATGCCCGGCAAGTGTTCGTTGAATTGCCCGAGCTAATTTTTTGTCCACTTTTCTTTGAAGCAATGCATTCGGATATGCAATACATATACGAGCACTATGTTCAGTTGTCAGATGGCTCGTCCGACAAGGAGGACTACACAGATGAGACGGCGATGATGCAGGCAGTACTTGCAGATGCGGAGCATGCAGAAGAGCGTGTTCTCAATTTCAAGGGATTGATCAAGGGTCATCCAATGCTCAGCCGCAACAGGGCGCGCGATCATTTGACGTCGATGTCCGACTACTTTGCCCCTGATGCTCTTTTCGCTGAATTTTTTTCCCAGCGGTTTTGGATGCGAAAAAAAGTCTTCGATCGTCTCTGACATGGGGTCCGGTCCTCTCATTACTACTTCATCTTGAAGAAGGACGATGTGCGAAGGATTGGATTCTCCGGTTATCAAAAGTGCACGGCCGCACTGCGGATCTCTTGCATATTGCACGGTTGCTGACGTGGGATGAGTACCTACGGGTGTCTGAGAGCACATATGAAGATGCCATGGCCAGGTTTGCAACTGTCGTGGTCCGTGTGTTTGGACCTAAATACCCGAGATAACCAAATGCCGCATGTACCGAGAGTCTCTTGGCTATCTCAGAAGCAAGAGGGTGTCCAGATTTGCTTGGATCTTTTGACTGCATGCATTGGAAATGGAAGAACTGCCCAATAGCTCTAGAAGGGCAATATCAAGGCCAAGTTAAAAAAAACCACCATCATTCTTGAAGTTGTTACATCACATGATCTTTGGATTTTGTCTCACAATGATATCAATGTGTTGCAGCGATCACCATTGTTTGCGAGACTGACTAAAGAAAAAAGCTTCTTCTTGGCACTATACAGTCAATGCGCATGAGTACAACATGGGTTAATATCTGATTGACGATTCTATCCTCCGTGGGCTATCTTTGTTAAGACCATCTCTAACCCATTGGGCCAGGAAAAGGCTCACTTTACCAAAAAAACAAGAAGCAACTAGAAAGGGTGTTGAGAGGGCATTTGAAGTTCTCTAGGCATGTTTTGCAGTTGTTCGTGAACCAGCTAAACTATGGAATCTGGAGACCTTGTGGGAGGTGATGACCTGTTGTGTGATCATGCATACCATGATCGTGGAGGATACGGGTGAGGATGCTTCCTCAACCCTTGAATTTCAGAAAATGGGTAATCCTATCGAACTTCCTGATGAGAAACAGGTCACATTTGAAAATTTTGCTCAAATGCATCAACAAATCCGGCATCGAGCAACTCACGAGCAACTAGAGAAATGTCTAATTGAGCATCTCTGGGCGGTTAAAGGGGACAATAATGTTTGAGTATAATGTTTGAACTTATTTAAGTAGAACTAATGCTGCATTTGAACATTTGAACTATTGTAGACTATATATAAGCGGCTATTTGAGTGTGCAGGCAAAAAAATAAGGGAGATGATGCGGGTAGCGTTGGATGGCCCGCATCGTGTCCGCGGACTGGTCCGCTATCCGCGGACTGATGCCGAAGAGATGCCCTAAAGTTTGGTCACGGGAGGCTGAGAAGATAGTCTTCTTTTTCCTTAGGCAAGAAGATAGTCTTTTTTATTGAATTGGCTAACTTGACAATTAAGCCCAGTTATTAGATTAAAACGACACTTAGCCCAACCAGGCCTATGAGGGCAGATCATATTACCCGCGTAGCCCAGTGAATAGCGGCAAAATCACTAGTTAAGGGTTATCCGTTGTAAAGTTCACTTTTCATCTTCTTTAGTGCCGACAAGTGGCGTACTGTATGTACATCACTTGTCGCACCGTTGGAGCTTTCTCTTTTTTTCATAATAGATTATTTTTTAGTCATTCGTCTAAATACCGAATTGTTTTCATCGTTGGATTTCTCGTGCCGAGATCTTCATAACTAAATCCCATGTTAATAAATTTTGATGAACTTTTTTCACGAAAAGAACCCAAAAACCCAAAAAAAAAACGAAAAACGAAAAATAAAATAAAAGGCCAGAAGCAAGGTTGTGTTTTTCATCATTTGGGGAAGCGCAGACTATCCTTTTCTCTTTTTTGAGGGTTTGTGCTTCTCATACAATAAATGTTGTGCTTCTTGCAGAAACACATTTGTGCTTCTCGTAAAAACACACGCTAGGCTTTCCCCTTTTTTTGATGAAAGCACAACTTGTGCTCTCACAGAAGTATAAATGTGCTTCTTACAAAAGCATAGACCGTGTTTCACTTTTTCGGTGGAAGCACCGCAACACTTTTCTCTTCTGGGAAGCACGATAGAAGTAGAGCTGAGCTGTGCTTCACATGGAAGAAATGTTTTGCTTTTCCCGGTTATGCTTTCCTTTTCTTTTTTGGGAATTACAACTGCGCTTCTTGCTTAAGTACATATTGAGTTTTTCGTATAAAAACGTTGCTTCCCTGGAAATTTTTTTGCACCGAAACCTAGGAAAAACCAAGCAAAACCAAAAGCTTGATAAAAATAAAATAATAATAATCCAAAAGCATGTGCATAAAGAAAAATAACATCCAAAGGCTACGCTAGAGGATGACACGTGGCGGTGTATGGAAGCACCACTTGGCACGCTCCAAGGGCACGAAAATGAACCTTCCGGTTGTTCCCGAAGTGGTAACCGTGAGCTAGTTGCTTCTGAATAGCGGGAAAGAGAGATAGCTTGGTATATGGGTTGACCTATTCCCGTTTCCTCCCCACCGTTTCCACGAAGGTTGATTCTATAGCATTTCTTGAACCTGTTGTTTTTCTCCGGCACTTTTCTCACATTTTTTCTATTTTTTGGTGGGATTTTCTCATTTCGTTTTCCGTCTATTTATGTCTAAACTTTTTAATTTCGTAAACTTTTTCAGATAACCTTGGAATATTTGGAACATTTTAGTCTGAGAATATTTCAAATTCACATACATATTTTGAATCCGAATCATTTTTTAAAAATGTAACAATTTTCAAATTCGTGATTTTGTAAAACCGTTTTTTTTAAATACATGTACATTTTCTGAACTTCAAGATTGTTTTTGAAGTTCAAAGCATTTTCAAATTTGTGAATACTTCTTGAAATTTTATTTTGTTTTTTTATTTCTTGGTATTCACCGAGTCTTCTTGTTTATTTCTTCTTTTTCTACAGGTTTTGTTTCTTTGTTTCTTTTCTTAGGTCTTTCTTGTTTCCTTTGTTGCATTGACTTTCTCTGTATTTTTTTTTCTATTTTACTTTGTTTCCTCATGGATTTCCATGGATTTCTCCGGGGTTTCCCATTTATCTTCGTTTCTGAGGTGTATCCTTTGTTTCTGTCTTCCTTTCTTCAGTTTTCACTGCTTTTCTTCATTTTTTTCTTTGTTCTCAATACATGCCTTCATTTTTTTCGTACACATTTGTACATTTTGTGTATATATCAGGAACATTTTTTTATACTTGTCTAACATTTTTCAAATACATGATTAACATTTTTGTTTAGATGATTGCCACTCAAAAAAAATGTTTGATGTCTACTTTTTTCATACACATTATACATTTTTGGTATATCAAGAACATTATGAATACATATTTAAGAAATTTTAGTACATGTTAAACATTTGTTTAAATTCATTTGTTTATTGAAAAAAAATTCAAGACATGCTCTACATTTTTCATATATATGAGGAACATTTTTAGTTAAACCTTTGATAATTGTAAAATACTCCCTCCGTAAAGAAATATAAGAGCGTTCAGATCATTAAAGTAGTGATCTAAACNCTCTTATATTTTTTTACGGAGGGAGATGATTAGCATTTTTTTAATATTTGGTTTGCCGACTACTTTTTTCATACACATTGGACATTTTTTGGTATATATCAGAAACATTTTTTATACATGATTAAAATGTTTTCAATATATGATTAACATTTCTTTGATAAATGATCTACATTGTTTACAATATATGTTTTTTTATTTTTAATACATGTTCTACATTTTTTTTATGCATCAGAAGAAAAATTATAAATGTTTTTTAAATGCTTGATTAACAATTTTCAAATGTAAGATCAACTTGTTATATACCATTTGGTATATGTGAGTAACATTTTTTCTTTACACTTTAATATTTTAAAAATTCTAGATTAATATATTTATTTGATTTCTTTACCTAATAATAAAGCACGGATTGCTTCTGGTCATACGTCACTCAAATTACCCCTTAAGTTGACAAAAATTACCCACCATGTCATCCATAAGTCAAAAAACGGTTCGTTAAACTACATGGGCCGTTTAATTTGGTTTATATAGAGTGCGGCCTCTATTTGAACACAAGCACGGAGCTAGCCCAGTGGCCGACGCCCCAGCACCGCCCCTTTTTCTTTTTTACTTCTTTTTTTGTGTAAATTCAAATGCTTTTTAAAACATTCATATTTTTTAAACCCTAACTTCATATCTAACATGTTATATATGAAAAACGCTTAGATAAATGTGAAGATTTCAAATATGCTATTATCTTGCATGTTACTAATTTCTAGAATAAAATTTATGGTGCAATCTTAATTAATACCTTCTCTATATTGATTATTTTGGAAATGCCTTTTACACATGTTTCTTGTCCCATTTAACTTGAGTAGATATAATAGTTTAATGCTCTCACAAAAGATAGAGTTGAAATTAGAGCGGATGTTGATTCCTGCTAGCTACCATATGCTAAAGGTTGCAATAGGTACATAGTCATCCTATTTTCCATCATGCACAATAACCAATCAATATACGATGATGTGCACTAAACTGTTGATATGAGGTTTATGTAAACAAATGAATTAATGTTAACCTTCATATTTTTTGAAATTGTGCCCACAAAGATTTTTAAAAACACATTGAGTACATGTAAAAAATCGTGCAGTCATTACGTTTTTACGTAACACTACTTATCATGTTGTTTTTTGTGTGGATATTTCAAAGGATTTGCAAATATTGTCCAATATGTATAAGGGGGTGATTTTTTTTCTTCCGTTGCAACGCACGGGAATGTCTGCTAGTTTTTTGTAATATATATATGTAATATTTAACAGTACGAACCAAAATTAAAAAAAAAATAGCAAGGGGGTGTCTCCCGCGAGCTGGCCATCCATCTGGAGCCCGCCTTTCCTATATTTCGCTAGAAGCGATTCATAGGAGCTCGTCTGTTGTCTCGCCTGTAGCGAGACCAGCACGTGCATCGCCTACAACGTAAGCGTCAATAGGCCAGGCCGAACAGTGCGAGATGTGCATCACGAGCAGGACGTTAATTCTTCAAGCATTTTTCCGTGTTATTGAGTGTCAGGCGTACATAGCCTTATTTACCTTAATTTTATTTATATACTAAAAGGTTTTAGATACGTATATGAAATTTACTTCATAATTTAATTTTTTTAAAGCGTTCATCATGCATTTAAAAAATGTTCATGCAGTGTAAAAAGTTTGTTTGCGTAATTGTTTTAAAATGCCCTTACCATTTTAGAAAAAGTTTATGATATTCAAAATATGTTCGCGTGTTTCAAAAAAATCTTGACATTTTCAAAAATAAATAAATACAATGTTAAAAAGGTTCATGTAATTAAAAAAAGCTTTGTACCACTCATAAAAATGATTGTCTCAAAACATTTAGAAAAATGTTCACGTGTTTCCAAAAAAAGTCACACGTTTATACAATGTAAAACAATGTTCGTGTAGTTTCTAGAAATGTTTTTTACCATTCAAAATTAATGTTTGTGATATTTAAAAAATGTTCTAGCTCTTATACATTTCTGAAAATATGAACATGTTTTTGAAAAATGTCCAATGTGTGTTACATAATGTTCATCATGAATAGAAAAACTAGAAGGAAACTAAAGGAAAATGGATAAAAACCAATAGAGGCACACAGAATACAAATAAGGAAAAAAAGAAACCGATAAAGAAAGCATAAAAAACAGAAAAATGAAAAAATGCACGAATGTTCTAACATCAGTCCGTATCTGTATGTAGAATCTTTTGAACCGCTCTAATGTGTCAGCCCACTAAGGCGAGAAAACGCATGAAGTGTCAGAGGCAAGACGAGTGTATGTCTCGCAGTAAGCCCTCTTTGGCCTTTGATTCAAGTCAAAATGCGGTCTAGCTTTAACTCAGGTAGGCCTTTGAATCAAGTCAAGCTGCAACTGAGCTGCAACCCAGCACGAGAGTTGCATCTCCGTCTTATCAGCAGAAAAATGGTTTGTCATGTGAATCCATCATCGATCTTGTCACACTTAAAGCTTTCGATTTTGGCAACAAGAGCCTTGAGACGATCATGAAGCTCATGAGGTGTCTCATTATTTTCCAACACAAAGTAGTAGATCTCACTCTTGGCCATTTCATATCTTGATAGTTGAATAGTGGAGGTACCAGTCTTTGTCAACACAACGTTATCACATAGTTGTTTGGCGATGTTGATATGAAGGTAAGATTGCTTCTCGATTACGTAAAAACCCTTCCTTAAGATCATGCATGTGGAAATATTGATTTGTTTATTGTAAGCTTCTTGTGGAGTTAGATCATTTGGGTTGACGGGATTGAATCTTCTTCCACAACACCCCACATATATTGGAAGGTGCTCTTGATATGATCCTGCATCTCAATTTTTCATGTTGAGAACTTCTCCTTTATTATAAGAAATTTTAAAATATCCTATTCACCCCTCTAGTCGATTTGCGATCCTACACGGACAGTCCGACTTGCAGCTCAGTCGGTCTGACTAATAGCCAGATGAACTGGTCCCTGGCAAAGTGTCAGATGAAACGTTCGAATTGGCATTTTGCTCTTTAATGTTTTTGGGTCACCAAGACGGACAGCCTGCTAGCACCCCCGGATAGTCCAACCGTTAGCCTGACCGTCCGACAAGTATGCCAAATAGTCTGGCTAGATAATGAACACAACAATATAGCCAACCTGAGAATAGGACTTTGTAGTTTTTTTGGCTTTGAACTATATGCGTATGATTTGAGTGGAATTGTGTATAAAACCATATTGAGCGGAGCAAAGCCATCACAAACCTCTTCGATCCATTTTAATAATGTGGGATCACTATAACTCAAGGAATAAAATGAAAAGCTTTTGTTCTCGTCGTTGTTGCATAAACCTTGAGTCATATCCATTGGGGG
>CBMN010003458.1:0-10811 GCA_000582825.1 Hordeum pubiflorum | reverse complement strand
GCCCTGTTTTCTACTAGTGAGCTCAAGTGGTCATTGTATAATCCACAACAATAGAAGAAAACGAAGAGGCAAATCTAACCGCGATGACTCCAGGAAGACCTTCCCTTGGGATCCACGACCAAGCTAGGGATCGAGATTGGCGAGAAGACAATTCTTCACAGCACACATGGAGGATTCGAGGTGATGCCCTCGTCGATCGGTCGCAGGGCAGAAGCGGGTGTAAGGCCGAATAGTCCGACCGACAGCGACCCAGATGAAGAACGACGAAAGGTTTCCGGCCATGGTTGACCCTCCCTCCGTGGCTCGTTCATACCACGACGAGGTGATGAGGACGGCTGGTACGACTAATGTACGTATAGTACATGGATGTATGTTAAGACGGAGACCTGACGTACCCGAGGAGTGGGAATAGAGTATTATTCTCTTCTTTTTTACGAATTATTCGCTTGCTCGTCGTGTTGTCGGCATTGTAACATTACTCCCTCCGTAAAAAATGTAAGAGCATTTAGATCACTACTACAGTGGGAGTATTTCGCAAAAAAGATATTGTGTAACACTATAAGTGATGAGTTACATAAAACATGACATATGTATGGATGATTCGATGGCACCATCACCATGCACCGCCTTGTGCATCGATGAATGGATCCCGATTGCGTCCTTGTCGATTTGCATGTCATCAGCGTCGTTCGCTAGCGATCTACATTGTTCCACAAGTCATCAAGTGGGGAATTCTCGAGTGGGCAGTGGAGGATGACGCTGCATACAGTCTACATAAGACAATTATATGCATGCAAGCTTTCACTGGGCTTTAGATATATCGACACTAGCTATCCTAGCTAGAGGCACGCAACTTCGTCGTAGCCGTACGTCGTGTCAACCCGCTGGTGGCCACATTCGAACCCGGGAGTGAGCTGTGTGTGTGTGTGTGTGTCTTCGCCTTCAGACTTCAGCGCGCCCAATATATTCTACAGCCAATACATACTATTTTTTTTTTAGAAGCAGCCAATAGATACTTGTACAGCCAGATGGTCCAAAACCATATTCGGTCCCTACGTAGCTATGCCTTTCAGTTGGATGCTGGCCAAGTATAAGCACGTGAGATTTCTGGGATTGTGATATATATATTTCTAGGTACATATGCTTTCCAGGAAAAACTTTTGCAAACGGCCGGGAATCCAAATCTGCTGCCGGCCTCCTTCCCAGACAGCGCACGCAAACCTTAATCGGCCAACGTAACTTAAACGAATTTCGTCTCCTCTTTCTACAACAGACCGCTTTACAAAAGCAGAATGCTACCGCTAGCCGCGATTCCCTCCAGATAAGATTGTTCCTCTTGTGAACAAACCCGGCAGCTTCGTCTAGTATTGTTAGCTGTGTGGCAAATGCGTGTATGGTAGTGGTCGAATAACTTCGCCTTCTTGCCTCGGTTTCAAAAAAAATAAGAAAAACTTTGCCTTCTTGCCGACGCATGCAAATAATACTCCCTCCGTTTCTAAATATAAGTTTAACTATTGGACTACATATGAATGTATATAAAAATATTTTAGAGTGTAAATTCACTTATTTTTGCTGCGTATGTAGTTTTCTATTGAAATGTCTATGAAGACTTATATTTAGAAACGGAGGAAGTATTTGCATATGTGCTCATGTTAACTTCTGAGGCGGGAAATCCTAATAGGGAGAGAAAACGCAACAGATGATTGGTTGGACGTGACTGGATCAGGGGTTACATGCATCAGTATACTCGACATATACATGCTTTGGCCGCGCAAATCTCTTCAACATTTCCCATACACTTCTGCAACTTTGAAGCCGAGCGGTGAATTCGAATATAAACTTGTGGCAATTGTAACTTCGTGATTTTTTATCCAATCAAACGATATAGATATAGAATACACCCTTTGTTTCTAAATATAAGATGTCCAAGAATGGACATAGTATATATGTGAGCAGTCTCATCATCTTATCCCTGCACCAGCCAGCCTAACTTTCTCGGCATCTTCTTTTTTGGGGAACTCAATCATCGCTTCCATACCACTGTCATCGTTCCATCCTCCGGGAAAACGGGAAGAGAGACGGCCGAGGAGAGAAGAGCACTCTACTACTTTTGGAGGGCGGATCTGCGGCCCATGCGCTCTGGAGAAGATACGAGAGCAGGGACACTATGCAGCAATGGCTCTACTACGTACTGTAGCCTAGCATGTGGTCGCGCACTGCAGCCCTCACACGAACACACCCAGTCGCCATGTGACATGCAGGCAGGAGAGTCGGCGTCCCCGTGGTCCAAGTACATGAACACACCCAAGCATGATGGAGTGAGATTACGGTGGTACGGATATGATCGATACAGTGTCATTTTGTCACGGACACAGAGTACTGTGGTGTTCATGTGCATGACGGGCGGCCATCCCTGCATATAATATCATGCATGCCTTGTTCACGTTTAACTGGTTCTAGTCTTTCAAGTTGAAACATGAAATTAGATACGGTCGAATAAACCACAAAAACACATGGATTATTCTCTTTTGGAGACACAAGGATTTAGAGCATCTACAAACGCGATCGGCAAATCCGACTCCTCAAACATCCGCGGACGCGCCTGCAGACCGTAACCGAGCATGCTTCAAATTTTGCAATTTGCAACCATGTTTCCTATTTTCAAAACATCAGATACATGCAAGGACATGCACGTCGATCATCAGGGCTTTGTTGGGCCGACGGGACACAGCTTCGGTCATCATCTCCTTTGTGAAGCATATGGATTGTGACTCTTTTTGAATCACAAGATAAAAATCTCTGTCACTATAGTAGGCCATCGACCGATCAACGTATACATATAACATGACTTGACACTTGATGAAAAATCATCAGTTGATGAATGCAATCTAGTGTCAAGCTCCCTCATACATACAGCGAGAATTGATCGACCTACTAAAAACAGAGAAGCTTGTAGCTGTCCGACGGCGCGGCAATTTAAGCCGGTCCGCTTCCGGCTGGCGCGGTGAGGTGGGACTAAAATTTGGCTCGACGAGCTCCCGGACGTCAACGGTCTTCTCGCCAAGTCGCTAGTAAGTGGGACCGTGCGGGCCAGGCGGGCGCGCCCGGACGCCTCCATATCCACCCCATATTTTGGGTGCATATAAGGGGTGCCGGTCAGTCCGGACGTTTGAGACCGGTTAAGAGGACCGGCAAGGTTGAAATTTCGTGCTCGGTGAGTGACCGGAAGGCCTGTCCGGGTGTTTAAAGAGGGTACGAGGGGTCCGGTTGTAGATGCTCTTATCTCGACCGAAATAGAAAACACATGCCACCGCGTTCCAAAAATGGGGTGCCTTTTGTATTGTGCATATACTTACCGCGTGTATAACAAGTAAGATATGACTTGGTAATAGTCAGGAGCATCCGGTGATCAATGATCGCGTTCGATGGATGACTCTTGTACGAGTTCACAAAAAAGTGAGAGTTCCTTCATGTTGTAGGGTATCTTAGCTGGAGTGTAATTTTTTAAGAACGGTTGTCTCAAACCCGTCTCAAACGTCCCGGATGGACGGCGCAGCGATGACCGGTCATAAAAACGAGATTCAGACGGACGCCTTAAACCAGCCTCAAACGCCTGGGCTGACCGGCACCACTCATATCTAGCCTAAATATGAGGCGGATATGGGAAGGCTCGGGCGCGTCCGCAACGTCGGACCCGACACACGTTGGTCCACCCGACCCCACATATATTCGTCCCGGTCCTCTCCCCTGACCAAACCCTAGCCACTCCACTCCATTCCGCCACCCAAGCTTCCGTCCAGCGATCTTCAGTCTTCTTCGCCATATTGGGCAGCGGATCCGAGTCCTACACCTCCAGATCTGTCAATCATGAGATCATCCCACGGGGCCCCGAGGAGGAGATGACCGTCCGTCTTGCGCTCCGTCGCTTCCGGGAGGAGGCCGCCCGACGGCAGCGCTCGGACTCCTTCCGTCTGGAATCCATTGAGTCCGCACAAATGGCGCACGGATCCTCCAGTACGAATGCCATTGCTGCCTCACAAGAGGCGGCGCGGTCCGTCTCCCGTTCGAACACGGTGAAGGACGCGTAACACCTCCGTTGGCACACCGAGCTGGAGGACGCATCATGGGCGTCCTCCGACGCAAACATGGCGTGGTGTGCCCGCAGTGCAACGCAGCGGGCGCGGGTGGCAGCGGTGGACGTTGGCAAGGCGGAGTCGCATTCTCCGGCGCCCTGTATTGTGCACCAGTTTGGGTGCCGCAACCGCGTCATTGTGGACGTTTGTTCCTTTCAAGACATATCCATCATCAATCTCACGTCCATCGGCACCGTGCGGGTTGCGGGCTCCGACGAGGAAGAGTAGGGCATGTGAGACGGCGGCGCCTCAAGTCCCGTGAGCCAGATCATGTCCCATGTCCTACTGTACCTCACCGGCGACCGGACCAACACTCTGGGTAGTGCAGCCGACCACCGGACACGAGAACTATGGAGTCCGATGAGCTTCGCTTAAAGATCGATTTACGTTGCATGTAATACTATGGATTTAAGATTTCTAATTTGTGATATCGGGTTGTAGAATGAATTATTTGAGGCTTGAAAGATCACGGTTGACAGACGCGCCCGGGCTCGTCCGCAGGCGTTTGAGATGCCGGACTAGAACTGACACGCTACTAGGGTTGTACCCAAATCGTTGTGCAATCCGATTGCCTGCAAGGCATTGAGTCCATGCACATGAGAGGGGTCTTGGCTACTTCTTTAGCAACTATTAGTCTGGACTCTGGACCATAAAATCTTATCAATGGATTTTGCAGTGATACCTTATGAACACTGTCAAACGTATGCCAACCAAGTCATTCACAAGCTATCTGAAACGTCATTTAACAACGACATTTCATGTAACCGGGGCAATGAGAGATTCTTCATTTAGTAGTAAATGATGTAATGATTTTGGACTGCAATAGTCAAATGGCATTTCCTAGGTAGCATGGTATTTGCGAACGTTTGTTATGATAAGTTCTTCAAACACACATGACAGTTTCTTCGAAAACAGATGGCAAATTCAGGCAAACAAAATATTTGTTTAGAAAATTGTCATGTTCGCTTGAAGAAGTTGCCATACAGCTGACACATAAATTGCCGAGAAAAGCTTTCGTTTTGCCATGGTCATCCATGGAATTACATTATCCATGATTTTGGGAAGCAATAAAGTTAACCGGCCGGATGCATGGCACTCCCACAAAAAATGAAAACGGTTTTGCTAATTCTCATCTAGATGAGAATTAGTTATCTCACATCTAAGTTCTTGTCTATTGGATTAGATGCTGTAAATCTCGTGCAAACTTCCGATCTGCAGTTGTTTTTGTCCCTCGTTGTTTTTGTCGCAGGTTTCCGTGTCACGTCTGATTGTTGGCCCATTTTTATTTTATTTTGTTGGCCTGATATATCGTTCCTGGACTGGACGTAGCCCGTTTTTTGTTTTCGTTTTGTGTTTTCTGGACTGGGGTATATTTGAAGACTCTCTACTCGGCCCCAACCCCGTATAACGAAGAGCTTTGTCTAGAAAAAATATGGAAAAAGTTTATTTTAAACCCTGAACTCATAGAGGTCGGACAGAATGAACCCCCAAGTCGAAATCCCGGTCGATTGCACCCTGAACTATGCAATCCCGGTCTAAATGAAACCTTCGGGTCATTTCCCAAACGGGGATTATCGACGTGGCAAAGGATGACCGGGATTGGGCCGGCCCAGTTCACGGCAATGCGTGTTGCGCATTGTTTTTCTTCAGGTTTTTCGTTTGTTATTTGTTTTTTTCGATTTTTCTTTTCTGGTTCTTTTTTCCTTTCTTTTTTATTTTTATTTGCTGTTTCTATTTATATTTTATACCTTTTATTTTTTGATTTCTTTTTTCTTTTCTTTGTTACTGTTTATTTTCTCCTATATTATACAAAGTTCATTGTGTGTTGCAATAATGTTTGTTGTATATTTAGGAAATGTTTACGGTATATTACAAAAAAAGTTCGTCATGGATTATAAAATGTTCATCGTATATGATAATTTTTTCAATGAATATAAAGTGTTCGCTATGTTTTTGAAATTTATTCAATGGTATATTACACAAATGTTCAATGTGTATTCAAAATTTGTTCAAAGTATATTGCAAATTGTTCAACACGTGTGTCCAACAAGGACGGCTGCTCGCTGGCGTTCGTTGATGTGGAGCTGTACTTCAGTGCTTGGACGACGTCCCCACCGTAGCTCACGCCGTTGACGCAATGGCGTCTGTGTGATGTGTACTAGTGCGTGCGTACGTATGCCATGTGATCTGCGTGATCTAGGGGACCTAGCACTGGCTGGATGCATGCGTGAGCCAGCTCCCGATGGCCGCGCGCGCGTGGTCGCTCCGGCTCGCTCCATCTAGTGGTCGCTCCGGCTCGCTCCATCTAGTTGTGTGCCTGGCCGCTGTGATGTGTCTTGCGTGCCGCACTGCGTGAATAATTTACCGCATTGCGTGAAATATTTGAAAAAAAAGTTCGTCGTTTTCAAAAGAGATTAACGAATTTAAGAAAAAATGGAAAATGAAAAATAAAAAGAAGAAGGAAAGAAAAGAAAGAAGAAAAGGAAGAAAAAGGGAGCCACCCCCTGCACTATATTTTTGGTTTTTTAACGAAATAAAACTTAAGCGGGCCGGTCCAGCCGGGAGTAGGGTGTGCACCCTTTGGAAAAAAAATTGAACGAAAAAATTTAAACGGGCCGGCCCACCAGACGAATACCAGTTGACACGATGTCAGGGTTCGATTTAGACCGGGATTGCATAGTTCAGGGTGCAATCGACCGGGATTTTGACTTGAGGGTTCATTCCGCCCGACCTCTAAAAGTTCAAGGTTTAAATTGGACTTTTTCCAAAAAATATATATAACAAAGAGCTAGCTGGGCAATTTGCTCTCACTCTCGGTCGATACTCTCTCTTCCTCTTTCCTCTCCCATTCAACAACTGGGCCAATTACCAATTTCTACTAAATAAATCAACAATTTTTTCTTTTCTTTTTCTTGGTGATCTTCTCCTATTTATTTTTCGTTTTTTCCATTTTCAAATTCATAACACTTCTTGTACGTGAACAATTTTTGAAGTATGCGAACACTTATTAAATTCATGATTTTTTAATTTGTGAACACGTTTTTGAATTTGTTATTTTTTAAAATTCATAAACATCTTTTGTTTATTGGCCTGCGGTCCGTCCTATTTATTTTTTGTAATCATTTGCGCAAATTTGATCACCCCTCATTTTGTCCTGTGTCTCGCGTGGTAGCGATTTCTAGTTGTCGGTCCTTTTTTATTAGGTCCACTTTTGTTCGGCCTATATTTCTTCTTTCTAGCTATTTTCTGTATATTTTTGTCTTTTGTTTATTGGCCTGCTTTTGCTTGGAAGAGGTGGGGTGCTTGTTCACTGTCTCTTTTATCACCTTCACTTTGCAACCGCTTTGTTTCTCCCTGTTCCTTCTCTCTCCATTTTTTATCTTTCATTAGAGCCAATGTTTTTTTTTTGTACAACTATTTTGTTGCTGAGTTCCAACTTCACCCTCAACCTCCAACTGAGGCCACTATTTTTTTTCTCGGTTACAAATCCACTATTAACTTGCCAATGGGTCCAGATTTTTTTTTCTTTAGTTGCAAGTTCACCCTTGACCTACTACTGGGCTCAATGTTAGTTTAGTATCGTGACTGGGTCCGACTTTTTACATTAGTTGCAAGTCCACCCTCAACTTGCAACCCTGTTTGACTTTTCTTTGTATTAGTTACAAGTCCATTGTCAACTCACAGTGAGGGATGGCTTTTTGTGTGTGAGTTGCAAGTCAACATTGACTCGCAACTGGGCCCTTATCCTAGGTGCCGCCGGAATTAAAGGAGTCTGTTTGTCTATTTTTTTATCAGTTTTAATTTTATGTTTTAATTCAAGTTTTTATCTGTATCGGTTGCATGTCTCAGCTGCAAGTCCATCCGACATATAACTAAGTATTTTTTTTTCCTAGCTGAAAGTCCACCCCTTTTGATACCCAACCGACGCTAACCCATTCTTTTTTTTTGTAGTTGCAAGTCCACACTCAGCACACAACTTGAGCATGCCCGACCTTTTTTGTCCCGGTTGCAAGTCGACCTTCGACATGTAATTGGACTCTTTTTTTATCATAATTTCAAGTTAACCCTTGACTCATAACTGGACTCCTAGTTTGTTTCATCCTTGTTGCAAGTCCACAATTGAATCGCAACGGGGCTCGTAGTTTGTACTTGTCCCAGTTGCAAGTCCACTCTTGATTCGCAACTCGTATCGTAGTTTTATGTAGTTGTCTCAGTTGCAAGTCCACCCTCGACTCGCAAGTGGGCTCGTAGTTTGTACTTATTCCACTTGCACGTCTACTCTTGATTCGCAACTCGTATCATAGTTTTGTGTAGTTGTTCCAGTTGCAAGTTCACCCTCGACTCGCAACTAGGCGAGTTGTTTGTTTCATCTCAGTTGCAAGCCCACCTTTGACTCGTAACTAAGCCCGTGTTTTCTTTTTCATCTTAATTGCAGGTCCATCCTTAACTTGCAACTAGGTTGATAGTTTGTTCATCTCAGTTGCAAGTCGACATTTGACTCGCTACTTGACTTAAATTTTCGTAATTGTCCCAGTTGCAAGTCCGTCATCGACTTGCAACTAGGCTCGCAGGTCTCCCAGTAGCAAGCCCACCCTCGACTTGCAATTGGGCTCATAGTTCTCCCTGTTGGAAGCCTAACATCGATTCGCAACTAGGTTTGTGTTTTGCTTTTCATCCCAGTTGTAATTCCGCCATTGACTCACACATGGTCACATAGTTTGTTTCATCCCAATTGCAAGTCCACCCTTGAGTCGCAACTTGGCTCATAGTTTCGTAGTTGTCATAGTTGCAAGTCCACCCCCGACTCGCAACTGGGTCGTAGTTCTTCCAGTTGCAAGTCCACCCTCGACTCGCAACTGGTCCTGTAGTTTGTTGTAATCCTAGTTGCAAGTCCACCCTTGACTCACCACTGGGCCTATGTTTTATTGTTCATCCCAGTTGCAAGTCCACCTTCCACTCACAACTGGGTTCGTAGTTTGTTGTTGTTGCAGTGGCAAATCCACCCTCGACTCGCAAATGATATTGTACGTATGTGTAGTTGTCCCGGTTGCATGTCCGCCCTTGACTCGCAACTGGGCTCATAGTTTCTTTCATCCTAGTTGCAAGGTCTGTCTTTTGTTTCATCCCAGTTGCAGGTCCCCCCCTTTGACTCGCAACTAGGTCGGTAGTGTGTTCATCACATCCGAAATCGACATTTGACTCATAACTGGGCTCGTAGTTTCGTAATTTCCCATTTGCAAGTCGACCATCGACTTTCAACTGGGCTCATAGTTCTCTCAGTTGCAAGCCCACCCTCGACTTGTAACTAGGCTCGTAGTTGTCCTAGTTGCAAGACCACCATCGACTCGCAAATGAGTCGGTATTTTCTTTTTCATCCCAGTTGCAAGTCCAGCCTTGATACACAACTAGGCCTTGTTTCATCCCAGTTGCAAGTCCACCCTTGACTCGCAACTTGGCTCGTAGTTTCGTTGTTGTCATAGTTGCAAGTCCACCTTTGACTCACAATTGGGCTCGTAGTTGTCCTAGTTGCAAGTCCACCCTAGTTGCAGCTGGTATCGTACTTTGTTGTTATCCCAATTGCAAGTCCACCATCGACTCACAACTTGGCTCGTAGTTTTGTAGTTTTCATAGTTGCAAGTCCATCTTTGACTCGCAACTGGGCTCGTAGTTGTCTCAGTTGCAAGTACAGCCTCGACTCGCAACTGCGCTCGCAATTGTCCCTGTTGCAAGTCTACCCTCGACCCGCAACTTGGCTCATAGTTTTGTTGTTTTCTCACTTGCAGGTCCACCCTCACTCACAACTGGGCCTATGTTTTGTATTTTATCCAATTGTAAGTCCACTCTCGACACAGCTGGGTTCATAGTTTGTTATTGTCCCAGTTTCAAGTCCACCCTCGTCTCGCAAATGGTATCGTAGTTTTGTGTAGTTGTCCCAGTTGCATGCGCACCCTTGACTCACAACTTGCTCCACCATGTTCAATTTTGGCCGATCGGTGGATGGTAGATAAGAAGGCACGGGGACAAGGGGACATGACTTCTGGATGGACGTGTTAGGGATGGGTGGGATCTCATTGTCCCATGCCTTCATCCCCGCCGCTTCCTGTAGTCAGACAGAAGCTTGCCGTTGGCTCGGGGAAGAGGGTGGGGTGGGGGGATTCGGTGGTATGGGTGCAATCTCCATAGAACTCGTTGGGGATCCACAGACACCGATGAGGTATTAGAGTGTTGATCTAGCGCGACATGGGGGGCGGGAGCCGCTTAGTTGCCGTCGTGCCCAACAAGCATTTTTGAGGTACTGTTAAGACGAGACCGTTGGAGCAAGTTCATTTTACCCATGAATATGCTTGTTGTGTAGAGTTTTTTTTGTGTGTTTTGTCGTTTTGAACAATTGATACCATTACCTAAATAAATTCGAAAATTTGATAGTGTTGAAAGCAAATTGAGACTGTTGATTTTATCAAGTACGCCAGTTGTGTACTCAATTTTAAGTTGAACATTCACACTGATTCCTATGCCAGGCCAGAACGAGCCAGCATTTTTTTTTGTATCCCATCTTTTTTTCTTTGCAGGGACGTTACATTTTGAGAGAATTCCTTATTTGACCATTTCTTAAAATCTGGTTCCCTTTTTGACCTAAAAATATTTTTTCCCTAATTTGACACTCAAACTTTATTTTAT
>CBMN010003443.1:0-13423 GCA_000582825.1 Hordeum pubiflorum | reverse complement strand
TACTTGATCATTACATTACTCAGTCTGGAAACAAGAAACAATACGAGGACACGGTTCATTGAGAGAAACGCAGCAACCGGCGCAAAACGGTAGAGATGGTGAAACAGTGTGCTATGGAACCACGGATAGATAGCCTCCTACTATGTGGCATAGTTCCTCAAACTGTAACTGTAAGAAAAGGAACCCGATATGCGTTCTGGCACCATCCTTCTATGTATATATACCCTACAGGTTTCGCCTTAGCTATCTACTTCTGTAGAGCAGGAGAGCATTGATCAATCTGCGGTCTCGGTGATGAGCTCCTTGAGCACGTGTTTGAGGCCATTCATCTTCCTCCGGGCTCTCTGCGAAACCATTTTCGTGGGAAAAGGTTAGCGTCTGATCGATACGGCATCCCTCCCAGGGGAAGTGGTGTTTGCTTACCTTCTGAACCTTCGCGATTTTGATTTCGGCATCGTTGAGCTGAGAACTAACTCTTCCCTCAGCATGTTGGAGGAGCTTCTTGTGTGATGCTTCTGTTCATGCAATCAAAAAACAACACCATGGTTCAGTGGTTACTCAGGTAAGGCAAACGGTTCGAGGAAGAAACAAAGCATTTACACAGATTTCCTCAAGTGGCTGCTGCATGATGATTCATTCCATTCGCCTCTTAACAATGATAACAGTGAGCTAAAACTATAATTACTTCACCGTAAATAAATAAAGAACAATAATAACTTCACTGGTGACTGTTTCTCGTAATCATGTGACAATGGAGATTGGGCAATCATTCTTTTAAATTAAAAAAACATGCGACTTAACCACATTGTTCAGCAACAAACTTCATGCATGAAACACTGTTGAAATCTTATGTGCATGGATCAGTTATATCGCATAAAGCTTGCAACCTATAATCAAAGTGCTCCGATGGTGATACTTCATAAGGCTCTGTTTGACAAACGTTAACATGATTCCACATTTTTGGGAGTTCGTTCAGAGTATCAGTTTGTAACAAATAGTGCAGCGAATAACTACTTCCTTTGCATTTGGCAAGTGCAATGTCTGAAGTTAAACTTACTTTGTTTCTCAGCTACTCCCTTAAGTTCTGCATGATAGGCTTCAAATTCCTCGAGAGAGTTCTTGCAACCAAGCAACTGCTGATTAACCTCCTCCTTAAACTTCTCATGAAGAACCCGTAACTGTTCTTGTTGCTCTGAAACCACAAGACATAGAGGACCAGGTTATATCATTTGAGCAACACAGGACATGCAAGAAGACAAGGTAAAGTATAAGTATTCACAAACGAATCTTGCCACAAGTTTGCCTTACTAACCAAACAGGCAACAAACTTGGTCATACCTAACTAACTTGTGGTGTGGCATGGTTAGCATATTAACCAAAAAGGCTCTAACCCTACATATATGAATACACAGTAAAAAGTCAAAAAAGCAGAAGATAGTAAATAAGAAATAACCAAACTAGATTGGATAACTGCAGGCGGATTCAAAGAAATGGTGCATTAAATTTCTCTCAAATTAATATTTCATCGCACTGATTTTATGCTTCAGTATTCAGACAATCGAATTGATTCAAGAACAAAATCAACCTATTTAAGCTTAGTTCTTTTTTTAGACGGGGAGTCTTTTATTGCAAACATTCATCTTATTGTGTTTTCTTCAAGTTTAGAATATGCCGGACCTACATAACATACATGGATCCGATCATCACTAACATTATATGCCTATATGACTACTCCACTACTTATTTAAGTAGTACATTGCTCGATCTGAATAATCCAAATAGGTGAAGTGTGAGTGGCACAATGGATCAAAACACCAGTACATCACATCTATATAGATCATAGTTTTAAATAGCCGGCTATAGCCCCGCTATAGCCTTGCTATAGCCTTTTCAGCAGGGTGCCGCTAAATGGTATCATGTACAAATACGCCGCTATAGTCCGCTATAGCTGATTTGGAGGTCTGCCGCTATTTGCCATAGCCCGCTATTTAAAACATTGATATAGATACTGCTTTCTGAACGGTTTCTGACCAATGGGTCACATTATCATAAACTCATGATTCACAATATTAATTTCTACTGTACCTTCAAATGTTGAGTTTAGTCGCTTCCTTTTAGATTTTCCTGCATTGACCAGCTTATCCCTGAAAGTGCAGTTGAATGCGTCAAAAAATAGCTGCACCTCTAATATATGTGATACTTCTATAAGAAGCCTATATATACAATTAGGTGTGCATATGCAGATAAGATGTAGTTTCTTTGGTAACACCAGCAAAGATCTTACACATCATCCTGCATCTGCACCTCAACTCCCTCGAGGTGCTGGCGAATTATCTCTCCAGCACCTGCCAGTATCTCAGAACTTCTGTTTCTTGTTTCAGACTTGATCTTGGTTTGAAACCTTCCCAGCACCAGCAGTAACTCATCAAAAGCCCTGGTTACAATCAAGAAATGAAATTGGACCAACCAACAATATCAGATTTGCATTTCTTTATACAACCTAAAGCAGACCTGTTTAGGTAGTCATCTGGACATTGCGCTGGTTCTTTGTCTGACATTATAGTTTCTTGTGTTCCTGAATGAATTAGTAATGACATATTAGTTCTGAACTGCAACTGTTAAATCAACGCAAGAAGGTAATCAACTTTACCAGAAGTGGCAAAAGGAACAGGCGAAGGTAAGCGCCGTTTGGCTCTTTTACCCTCACGTGATTTCCTATCCAATTTTAATGGAGATTTATCAGGGCTGTCTACATCTGAAAGCCATTTGCGAGATTTATATCCTGCACACGGAAACAAATTATAAATAAGAAACACATCACAGGTAAACAACTTTTGGATACATATAACATAGTGTAATTTATACATCTCCAACGGCTTGAGGGGAAAGCTTGGCTCATGTTATTAATTTTCCAGAACTAAAGTTGTCAAAATACTAAACTTAAAGCAAGCAAAAACACTAATGAAACACATTTAAAGTAGCATGCATGCAAAAGACAGAATATGCCACAGTTGCTTCTATTCCATTTGAATGGCTTCTCATGAGCAAGGACTTCATACAATAGTTAAGAGTGAGTATATCATCTTAGCATACCAGCAATCATGGCAGTGCATTTGGAGAGCCATAACCTTAAAGCCACAGTAGGACTGGGTCTGGCACTGATAGTGCTTTGATCAATGATTGCTATGAAAATTTTGTGGAAATAGAGCTGATGCAATAGTAGGACTATTGGACATAGTTAAAAAAAGGCACGCCTAGGCTCTATGCGGTAGCAAAACGCCTAGCGCATAATTGCGCTTAAGCGTACACTTTCGTTAGAAAAGCGCAAGGTGGTGGCGAAAAGCACAATGAACGCCTAATTTGCTATTGGATGCTCTGACCCCTAATGTTTAAATATTTTTTCAGGAAAAGGGTAGAAGCTCTGCCAATAGTGTTTAACTGGTAATGGACGCATAGAGAAACAATCAATTTACATATGTAAATGCATAGAGAAGAATGTGTTCTACATGAGTACTGTCCTCATTCAGAACAAAATGGGTAGTACTCTGTAAACTAAAACTGTCACCTTCGGTTCTACAAATGTGGCAATAAATCTGAAAGGAACAAAACATACTCTAGAAAACTAAATGGAATAGAATGTGTATTGAAAGTTGCAAAGTTGATAGTCTGACCTTTCCCAAAGCTTGGAATAGAAATTTGAGCCATTTCATCTTCAGTTGGCGAAATGGGTGAAACATATGGTTGCTTTTTGTTCTCTCTTTCTTCTGAAGAATTAGGAGATTCACTTTTAGGTAACTCATAGGTTTTATCCATCCCATCCTGGATATCAGTAGTGCATGAATGAGCGACAAACAGATAAGAGTTACTCTGTTACATGAGTATAGACAAAACAAATATTACTATGGCTGTGAAATGATTCATAGATGTGGAAAGCCTACCGATGGCTCGGACCCTGGATCAGAAGCATAGGAACTTGATCTTGACCTGTTCACACTTTTTGGATACTTGGGGCTGTATGTGTCATCATGTAGCACTTTACTTCTATGGTGGTAGTCATTTACTTTAGTTGCAAAAGTAGGACTTCCAAAGTCATCTCCCATGTCTCTGAATCTGTCTGCCAATGGACTGGCAAACTTCTCTCCAAGTTTACCATTTATCTCGGGGTTTGCCTCATTGTCCCATGGGTACATTTTCGCTTCAGGTGATGGACTAGCAGCACCAGATGGTTTACCATTTATCTGGGGACTTGCATCATTGTCCCGTGGGTACATTTTCGGTTCAGGTGATGGACTAGCAGCGCCAGATGGTTTACCATTTATCTGGGGACTTGCGTCATTGCCCCATGGGCACATTTTCGGTTCAGGTGATGGACTAGCAGCACCAGATGGTGGCGAGTTTAAATTATTTCCCGCTAGTTTATGTGCCTGAGGGTTTCTGTCTGAAGCTTTGCTCAAATTAGAATTCTCCTTCCGGTGCGGCAATGAAGAATAATTTTCCTTGCTCTTTGATGAAATATTCTGCGAAGAGAGCTTATCTTCACCCTCATTCAGTGTCGTGTGCAGCAACTTCTCTGACAACTGCATCTTCTGAGGCCCAACTTTCGCCATTCCATTCAGCCGTCTCTCCCTTGTAGGGCTTCTAGAACGGCTCTCAGCAGTTTTTCCAGTTCGGGACAAAGAGGAAAAGGAGGTGGTTTTCTCTCCCTTATTCTCTGATGGTGCATTTCTAGAAGATAGCTGTCCTTCCCTAGCATCCTGTGTGATCTTGTCAGAAATCGTGTCAGAACAATGGACCTTCTTAAGCTCTACTTTAGCCTTCCTATTTGAGCTTCTAAGATTTCTCAAGCAGCCAGAGTTACCATTTGCAGATTTCCCCACGGTTTTGGGTGTGCATTTCTCATCAAAAACAAACACACTGTCCAGTGTTTTCTGCTTGGGTGCAGAACGTGAAGTAGACAATGGTTTCTTTGCACTCTGGCTCTTATCCTGCTTCTTGGAGGCTGTTGGTGCTTTCTTGCGACTCAAGGTGCGAGTAACAGGCCTTATTTCAACTACTTGAGGAGTATCAGAATCTGACTCAATTGGATCAGAGGATGGTTTGCTCTTTGCATAGGTAGCTGTTTGACAGTTGACCAGATCAGGTGTCTTGATAATATCAGGAAAACGTGATGTGTAAACCTTCTTGATCCCTGAAGATGGTCCATTGGTGGTTAGACTTTTAGGTTGGCCAGGTGTCTCAATGTCTTCAGGGTTTGGTGAAGCAACAGCCTGCTTGGTTTGTGATGTGCCAAGGATCCCCCACAGCTTCATCCTGAGCACTTCACTGTTGGGCTTGGTCTTATCTGCAGATTCCACTTGGTGCTTTCCTTGTGAATTCACGAAGGATGTCTTCTGCAGTTGGTCAAGCTCGCTGCCTTGTTCTTTTCTTGTTCCAAAGGAAAAGGTTCCGGTTTGTTCACGTGCATGGTCATCAGGTTGTGATAGAGAAACCCTAACATGGTCGGCTTCAGGTGCCTCTGTAGCAGATCCGCCATGGTTTGCAGCTTCTTGTGAGACCCGGAGTGAAGCATTATAACCTTTCGCTTTCGGGGGTCTAGATCTTCCATCAGTTCCTTGAGACGGGTTCCTCTCAAATGCAGGGGCAGCAGCAGCAGCAGCATCTCTGCTTCCTGGTACAGAGCCTGTCCTTGGAATAGGGATGCCAATTGATACCTTAGGGAATTTACCAGATGGATACTGGTTGCTGGCCAAACTCCAGTAATCACTTGATGTAGCCTAGACACATCATAATGTATGAGTTGTTAAAATAGCACTAGTGTGAGAGAACAGCTAAACCTGAAACAGGAAGCACATCCTACAATTTAGCAAAGGAAGGAAGTTGCTACCCACTTTCTGCATGTTCGGCGGCTTGATCTCCGTCATTGCAGCTTCTGGGATAATAATAGACCAAATTAAGCAGAGTTGAAGCTGGTAAACAGGAGAAGAATGGCATTAGGTAAGGTTCCACCAATGTTAAAAGCATCTTTTATTTAGGATCAAATTAAGCTCCACAGAGATGTACAAATACAATATATATGAGACTATAAACCATGCCTGAGATTGAGACCAGATTTAGAAATGAACAGTAACACAGAAGACAGAAAGTGTGCAAAATAGAAGATACTATTGGCAAGTGTAACTTATGCCAGGTCTGAATTGCTATATATGCAGTACTAATTAAAACGATTCAAATGGAACAGGCTACTAGCTGAGAGCGAGAGCATACCAACCAGATCAGGCTTATCCTAGTCTGAGAAATACTAGCTAGGACTCACTAGTCCCTTGCAATATTCAGAGATCGCCTTCCGATCCACAAGCAATGCATACAGCTTGGGTCATCAGATAACTTATAACTCGGAAAACGCTGGGACAAAGCAATACTAGTGACACAAACAATTGCAAGACTTGCAGCAGCTAACCTAACCTGACCCAACCGCGTGTACAGAAGCATTCCAACAAGGAGATCCATGGAAGATCAGGTGCTGGACTGATCAGCAACCAGCTGAATGGAACCGAGCAAACCACGGCCAGATCAGACCACGTGAGCAAAACAAATTCGCAGCAACAAGCGTGCGATGCGATCGAGTGCACAGAAGACAGAGCTGTGCAAGATTTTCCAGTGTAACTTATGCCAGGTCTGAAATCGCTACATATGCAGTAGTAATTAAATAAAAATAGTTCAATGGAACAGGCTGCTAGCTGAGAGTAAGAGCATACCAACCAGACCAGACTTAGCCTAGCTAGTCGGAGAAATACTAGGACTAGCCCCTTGTAAGCATATTTAACTCGATAATGAAAGATTAGTGCAACGGTATCATGTTCATAGAGCACCGTACTAAACGTGGTCTCGGCATTAATTCAGAGATCGTCTTCCACAAGCAATGCATACAGCTAGCTTAGGTCGTCAGATAACTTATAACTCAGGAAAATGCTGGGACAAAGCAATGCTACTGGCACATTTGCAAGACTTGAGGCGTGTACGGAAGCATTCCAACAAGGAGATCCATGGAAGGTCGGGCGCTTGATTGATCAGCAACCAACTGGACGGAACCGAGCGAACCACGGCCAGACCAGACGGCGTGGGCAAAACAAATTCGCGGCAGCAAGCGTGCGATGCGATCGAGGTGAAACTACAGCATGCAGATCGGGGAATCCACTGGTGCGGGCGCCTGATCCCAACCCATGAGTAAACCCTAGTGAAACCTTGCGCGCGGGAGCCCAGGGTGCACGAACCGGGGCCAATCGAGCCCACGGGGGAGTCCGAAACAGGTACCTCAGGTTTGATGAGAGTCTCCGGCGGCGACGTCCTGTCCGCGCGCGGCGACCCCTGGCTCCCGCGGTGGTGCGCAGCGGCTGCCGCGGCGGACTCGTGCGGCACTCGGCGGGGAAGCGGGGGGCTCGGTCTGGGCCTGGACGGGCGGCTTCTTGGCGGCTGGCCGCGGCGGCGTCGGGCCGGTCGGTGGTGGCGGTGGCGGAGGTCGGCGGAGGCTAGGGTTTGGTGGAGAATTGAGGATGGAGGAGAGAATTCAAAATTGAGGTCGCAGTCGCTGCGAGAGGAGGCAGTGGACGACTGATTTCATTTCTTCGATTCGATAGCCCGCATCAGCACAGTGGTCATCCTTCACACACACTTGTGGCCCATGGGCCCGACGGGTGAACCACATGTTACAAGGCACAAGGCCCGCGCAAACACAAGGAACACCGGCCCACTCGTATTTACGCATCGCCACTTGTGCGTTGTGGAACTAGCAACCTTGCAAGACACATGTAAAGAAATTTGCTTTACTCATATGTAAATAAACAAATACGTTAATTTGATGTGTGCCCAACTTTTTTTTGCAAAAGACACAAGTAACAAACGCAAAAGTGTCACTTCAACTCAAAATCGACCTGGGTTTTAGTTTCTCTTTCCAACCTACTATGATCATTTAAATTCTCTGACGCTGCATGCCTCTCTCATCGTACTTTTTGCTATCTTTTTTAACCATAAATCACGCGACAGCCACAAGAATACTTAGCATTATTTGACCACCTTAAGTCAATGGCTATGTGGCAGCGCACGGGCATCGTGCTAGCCTATCTAAAAGCATGTGAACTCTGAACCCCCTTCCATGGTACCATCCCAAGTATCAGATTCTGTAGTTAGACCGGACCAATGAATGGGCACATTTACTGATGATTCATTACCTTTCTTGATCAACCTTCTCTCCAGCACTTCCTTCTGGAAAATGACACCACGTATGTTTAATAGTGGTGGTTCATTTTGGAACATGAGTATTATGTCGAGAAACATGAAACACAAGGTGGACCAAGCTTGTAGCTGGAAACTCCAGTCGATAAGCAGTTGGACCGATTCTTTCCAGAATGGTAAAGGGTCCAAAGAACTTCATGAGAGCTTTGGAGAAGTTTTGCTGACCACAAAAGTCTAGGCATAGGGTCGAAGTTTCAAATACACTGAGTCTCCCACAACAAACTCTCTCTCAATGTTCTATTCTTACCAGCATCAGATTTCATCTTAGTCAAATTTCATCTTAGTTTGAGCCCTATTGAAGTATTGGTGCAGAAACTCATAGTATTGGTGCCTCTCTTGCAATCAATTGTCCAACTCAGCATGTGCGGCATGGAGTGGTTGTAACAGTTGCCCCAAATTAGGATCATGCCCATAGATGGCCTTGAAAGGAGTACACCCCCAATGAAAACTGAAAGGTTGTATTGTACCATAATTCTGCTAAGAGTAACAACTAAGCCCCCAGTTTGGGAGTGTCATGTACAGTACACCTCCAATACATTTCCAAACATTAGTTGACTCTCATTCTCACCATATGTTTGATAATGATAAGTAGTAGGCATGTGAAGTTTGGTGCCCCACAGTTTGAATAATTCCTTCCAAAAATTGCTAGTGAAGAGGAGCTTGAGAAGAATAAGAAAAAGGTGGCTTCTATGCTTGAACACCTACAACACCTCATCAGCAACATCCTTGGTAGCATCAACAAAGGGAAGATTTATATGAACCGAATTGGGTTGATGCTATGCATGAAGAACTCAACAACTTCACCGTAACAAAAATTGGACTCATGTGGAGAGGCCCAAGGATCATAATGTCATTGGGACCAAGCGGATTTTCAAGAACAAGCAAGTTAAGCATGGGAAAGTCACTAGAAACAAGGCATGGTTAGTGGCACAAGGGTTCACCCAAATTGAAGTTTGAATTTTGTTGAAACCTTTGCCCCCCGTTGCCCATCTTGAGTCCATTCATATTCTGCTTGCATATGCATCTCATCGTGATTTCGTGTTATTTCAAATGAATGTTTAGAGTGATTTTCGTGATGGTCCTCTTAAGGAGTTGGTATATCTCAAGCAACCTCCTGGTTTCAAAAAAACCGATCACCCCAATCACGTTTATGAGCTTCATAAGGCGCTATATGGAATAAAACAAGCACCTCGCGCATGGTATGATCACCTTACAACATTCTTAGGCGAGGAGGGGATTGAGATCGCGTTAATAGATTACACTATCTTTACGAATAGGGTAAAAGGAGAATTGTTTGTTTGCCAAATATATATGTAGATGGCATTATCTTTGGGTCTACTAACCATGCTATAAATGTTGAGTTTGAAAATATAATGACCAAGGAGGTGGCCATGTCTATGATAGGAGAGTTGAAGTTCTTCCTTCGATTTAAAGTCAAACAATTGAGAGGAGAAATCTTCATCAACCAAGCCACATATATCCAAGAAATGCTAAATAGGTTCAAAATGGAGGATGGCAAGCATATGGAGACATGGATATATGGTGGATTTTCCTTTATCCATAAGTTGTCCATTGGTTGACAAACTTTGATGGATTATGGTGTCTAGGGACGGAAATGGTACGGATAATTTTTGTTCCGCATCCATTTATAAAGATATGGTATGCACTTGCACGAATCCACATGATATGGATGTGGATAGGTATTTTGGTCAACTGGATATCCGACAGGTAGGTAGCGGATATGGTATCAATAATATCCAACGGATGTGGATTATCCAGTTTTGTTTGCGGATTATCTGAGTTTATCAAATAGGATTATCCAATAAATTAGCCCAATGGACAAGCCCAAATATCAAAATAGCCCACTAATTAGAATCAACTCATATCAATTATTGTCGTCTTGGTGTGAGTTATGATCGACATTAAATGCTTGGTCACACTATCTAGGATTATGCGGTCGGATATAAATTTGTGTTCATACTGTTTGCATCTATTATTGTCGTCTTGGTGTGAGTATTGCACGTATGAACAAATACTTTTTGTCCGGTTTGGCTCTGAGTCCATAATCTGATAAAATCCACATCCGAATCTGCATCTAGCAATTATCCGCTCTGCTCTAAATCCGGCAAAAATAGTACGGTTAAACATATGAAGAAAGCACTATCCGATTCGATTTGATCCGTTTACATCCCTAATGATGTCAAATGTGACAAAACGCCTCTTTTATGTGAGAATGAAGATCACCGACAATCCTATGCAACAGAGCCGAACCAAGAATATTATCCACGTCATAAGTTTTTCTAGGATCATGCGACACGTGAAGACATCGAGATATTCCATGTCGGCATCGAGAAGCAACTTGTCGATATTTTCACAAAGCCACTTCATGAAGCAAGATTCTGTGGGTTAAGGTATGACCTAAATATCATGGACATGAGTAACTTGGGTTGTTGATCTTGCATACACACACAACCTTGACTATATCTTGTTTAGATGTCGACACACAAGTAGGGGAGTGGAAATCGATTCATGGTTTCTCATATCCCTACTAGTGCATAAATAAAAAGAAACTTTCATATCCATCATTTTATGGCAATTGTGCTTCAAAGATGAGTATTAGTGTTGGGCCCAAGGTTCAAATCTTCGTGGTTCCAAGTCAAACATACTCTAACAAGGTGGCCTAGGCCACCGCCCTTCTCATCTGAGAGAAGTTTGGATTTCATTGGAGTTATTTCAGTATTTTAGACCTATGTCATTGTATGCTAAAGTATGATAATTGCATTCATATTTGGTTATCTCGTTCGTTTTTGCAATTATGAGTGCATTAGATCTCTATACGACAATGTTGCGCTCTATCCCAAGTCATCTCATCCAAAGAGTCCCTTACAAGAGTCCATTTTTTATCATATTCATGTAGCTAGAATTTCCTTGAGGTGAGTATCCTCGTCTTGTGCAACATGTTGAATGGTTTTCGGGAAAGTCTAAAATTTGCGAGATACCCTATAACTATCTTTCGCCTTGCGGCACAAGCCTCTGAATACCCGGGCACCCGGTCTCCTTGAGTTCAGGCACCCGGGGTACGCAAGGCAGCTGCCTATATAAGTAGGCGTGTGCGGGGGCTAGGGTTTTCTTGACTCCCAATTGCCCCCACGGCCCTAAGGCACCGAGAGCCTCCTCCTCCTCAGTCATTGCTGTCTGGTGACCCTCCGGACCTCCTCCCCGGTGACTCTTTCGATCTCCATCGTGACCTCCTCTGGTACATTATTGTTTCCACTCGTTTTGTTGGTTCAAATCTCCATTATCTTGCTTTAAGCATGCTTGCCATATATGTTGTGTTCAGCTAGTTGCATATATAAGGAACCTACTTTATCCGTATATCCTTAAAATTCGTTACTAAGCTTAAACTTTGTAGTCTCCTATTCACATGCAAGCCCCTAGTCAACCAGGTCGGCCCTTTCACCTAGGGATAAGGATGGTGGCACTAGGCACGCAGTCGACTCTGTGTGGTGGCTACGGGTGGTTGGTTGGATGGGGGAGGATGTTGCAGTGACGGCGGCCTTGTGCGCCGCTGATTTATCATCTGGTAGTGGCACAAACACGTTCTTTTGTCGTGGGCGGGCTTCCAACACCCTATCCATGATAGGGCAGGGGTGCACCAACGGCTCCTTGAAGGCCCCGCCAGCATCAAGGATGGCGGCATCCGCCTTTGTTCACATGGAGGACGTTGGGGCAACGACCTCATGGTTATGGTGGATGTTGCAGCTCGGTTCCCGCCGGTGTGAAGTGGCAGCGACTAGTTCTGCACCGTGTCATGGTTATGGTGGATGTTGCAGCTCGGTTCCCGCCGGTGTGAAGTGGCAGCGACTAGTTCTGCACCGTGTCATGGTTGCCCCCCTGACGGTGACGATCTTTAGTGGGCATAAATCCCACTCATCTCTGCCTAACGTGTAGCGTTGACCGTCCTGCCTTTCGGAAGATGGTGTCTGGAACACACTTGATGTCCAGGATGTAAACCCTTTTTCTAGCATTCATTGGTTGGCCTCCGCAACGGCGAACTTGCGTCGTTATCTTGTTGAAGGTGTTGCCTCTATGACGATGGCGGCGGCGGGGCGCTTATCCTTTCCAAAGGCGTCGTTGTGGAAGAAGTCGACTTAGTCCAAGGTGTTACGTTCATACTCCCTACGTCCGGAATTACTTGTCGCACAAATGGATAAAAATGGATGTATCTGAAACTAAAATACATCCAGATACATCCATTCCTATGATAAGTATTTCCGGACAGAGGGAGTATTTTATAATGGTTCCGCCGTAGTAGTTGTTTTTGTTACGTACCTAAGTCACTTGTTAGTTGATGGCTTTGGGCTAAATGTCTTGCATCGATTTGAATAAAAAATGGTTATGCCGAGGCCGGCCGTGGGTTCAACCTCCTTTTCAAAGATCAAATACTGCCTCTCATAACAGCATCGTATGACCGATCGACCGGTCGGCTCCATTATTCCAGCGCGCGGGAGTGAGTTAACACGGAGAGGGAAGAAAGGAGTGCAGTCAGTGATGGATGAAGCTTATTACTGCACCGACACCCACAAATGGCCCGCCGCGGCAAGACCCCATCCATCCGTCCTCAAGCACGGGCAGGGGCAGGAGACACGCACCTCCGCTTCCACGGCCACCCACCCCCATGCATGCATGCCTGTCGCCGGTGCGGCGGTGCCTAACCCACTCCGCCGATTGCTCCTCGCACTGACCGGTGTACACTCACACGTGCAAATTTACAGCCATGTTTGTTGTGTTGGGAGAAGATTCAGACGAACAAACCCCATTTCCCATTCCATCTCGTCCTCTGGATCAAAGCTCCCTTCACATCATCATGCCCTACTGCTTGCTGTTTACATGTCTGAACTGTTAGGTTGATCTCCACCGAGTGGGCCCAACAGCCCACCGGGCCCTATGATCTACGCCTTGATCGGGGGCGCCCTACCCATTATGGTTGGTGGGCCCCTATCACGCAGCGCTATAAAAAGAGGTGGGACCAGCGGCACGCAGTACGAGGTTCACCGCGTTGCCAGGCTCCCCACCGAAAACACCCGACCCGATATAGGTCTCGCGCTAACAGTGACGGGAAGCTCCGCCGCCG
>CBMN010003437.1:0-11481 GCA_000582825.1 Hordeum pubiflorum | reverse complement strand
CCCCTCTTCTACTTTTTGCTATGAGTTGACCTGATGCCCAAAGCTCGCGCTACCTTCATATTGCTCTATTAGAGCCGACGAAATCTCTAAAGCTGAGATATGAGATATCCCTTCTGTTCTTTCCATGTTTTCTTTTTCCTCTTATTGCTTTAGGTTCTCTTCTCATTTTCATTTTTGCAAAGTTAGATGTACTTATTCTAATTCCTGACACTTGCTTATCCCTCTTAATAGATTGAAAAAATGTCAATTCTATTTTATCAACACAATAGTGGAGTCCTCATATGAAGCCAAAGGATGGAAAATCAAAGCTCGGATCCACCCCCGCACTGCACCACAAACGTTGGCAACATAGACTCAAGTTCGGACCAGAAGAGGGAAGGAAAAAACTGAAGCGCACACTTGTCATGATTGCATACCCTCTATGAATTGACAATGCCAATGAATTTAAGGACGAAGAAGGTGGGAGAAGACCATTGTCCTATCAGCTTAAACCCAAGACCGGGACGACATTTTTAACTGACCACTAGGGGAGAGGACAACAGTCACACAAGGCAGATCCTCTAAAGGAACATTACCAATACACAAAAACAGTGTAAGGCCCTTCCTCTTTTTGCGGGAAGTGTAATACCCTTCTCATTAGTATCTCTGGTCGGTGTGCCAGTTGAGAATGTCGAGGGAAGGATCAGAATGGAGGCAAGAGGAGATGTGTACTCCCCGAAACTTTGGTGGAGCTTTAAAAGTATATATTTGGAAATCATACGTTTGAATTTATCTTGATGACTTTCATAGTGCATGGAGAGACTAGTTCTTTATTGAATTTATACATATGCTTCTTCAATAAAAAGAATGGTCAACCCATTAAAGACCGTAATTTTTTATTATTGTTGCAAAACGATCTTTTATTTTTGGTTGTGTTGGCTGTGTGCATCATGATATGCAGAGTTCGGGCATTCCATAGATGTGGTCCGTATCACCTCGATATATCAAATTAAACTTTATAAAAAGAATAGAAAGAATGGTCAAGCACCCAAGGTTAGATAAAGACCGTGTCAACATCTAAAACCATCACCTCTCTTCGCATTTGCATGCAGGAAGTGACGTACGCACGCATGCATGCATGCATGCTAATGATGTCAGTGATGTGTACACGAGCTAATTAAATTAAGCAGGTGCGTACCGATGAGGTCGGGGGGCAGGAGCGCGTTGGAGAAGCGGCCGGTGGCGACGTGTCCGGCGAAGTCCTTGCCGTAGGGCGCGTGGTTGGCCTTCATCCTCGTCGACGGCAGGTTGTTGTTGTTGCCGGGGTCCACGATCGAGTCGCCGAACACGATCAGCGCCGTCACCAGTGGCTTCTTATTACTACTCCCCTGCTGCTGCACCGTCATCGTCTGGTTCAGGTCCCTCCCGCACCCTGTCGCCGGCGCCGCCGCCATCGCCATTGCCGCCGCCACTGCCACCGCCACGAGCAGCCGCCACCGGCTGGTGATCATCATCTTGCTCCCCATCGTGTAGTGCTAGGCTGCTAGCTAGCTCCTGTTGTGTGAGTAGCTGGCCTCAACGCATGCAGGGCGGCCATAGCTCGCGCGATCTGATCTATTTATACACGTCGTCCATGGGTACACTGTACACAGATCTTTAGCTAAGCCGGATAATGGAGAGAATGTACGTACGCGCGCACAGTGCCCGCCGTCCCAGGGAACTGTTCTTGCATGTTGGGTTCCATGACTTTACAACCTTGCTAGCAGCAATGCTAGCTGCATGCCATGGTGTAAGATCGACCGATTAATCAAAGATCAACGCATTGCATTTATGATGAGAGATTCCATTTGAACTCGTACTCCCTCCGTTTTTAAATATAAATCTTTTAAAAGATTTCACTACGAACTACATACGAAACAAAATAGATGAATTTACACTTTAATATACATCTATATACATCCATATGTACTAGTTCGTAGTGAAATCTCTTAAAAAAACTTATATTTAGGAACGAAGGAAGTAGTACGTAGCTAGGCGGCGTGGGTCGAAGATCGAGCAGACGGGCACTGTTGCGTGTGTGCATGGGAGCGGCAAAAGGGTATATAGCAAGCTGAACAGGTTGCATGTTTTTCCTGCCGGACAGACAGATCGAATCATCCATCTCTTCACCAACTTTTGTGGGCATTGATTACTGACCCATTATGCAGCATGTATGTATATATGTACGTCTCCTTGATAAAGTAGAGTACGTTGACAACTTGTTTAGATGGATCGAGCTAGAACGAGAACCATGTGCATGTGAAGGTGCACTGTTTTCAGATCATATAGCTGGAGGCAGAGTGGATGGATGCCCGTGCTACACTGCTTGTACTGTGCTGATCTAGCTAGAACAATCAATTTGAATTTAGATCGGTAGGACACTGCATGTCTCCTCTCCTCATGAAAGTAATAATAGTAATTCAACAATTTATTATCAATTACGCAACCGCTATTTGTAAGTTGTCTGAATTTGCAATTGGTGTTATCCAATTTTCGTGGGAGAAGGAAGAAGGAGGCGAGATGCGGTACCAATGCCGACACGGGAACAAGCAGGAGCGACGTGGCGAGGCCGACCAAGAGGAGGAGAGGCAGGGAGGTGAGCGGCTAGAGAGGAAGAAGCTTCTCTGGTTTGTGTCGGGATTAGGCGCAGGAGGAAGAAGATGAAGAGAACCGTTGGATTTTGATCCAACGGATGAGAAAATGGAGTGATTCTAATTTTTTTTTCGAACATAGTCCCGCCTCTCAGTTCAAGCTAGTCCATTCACGTGATGCATGAGAGACGTTCGTTGATGCATTGCATGCTTAATGGAAGCCTGCCCATGCATGCATGTGCATTCATTCATTGGCTATACATGTATATTGTGCCCCAACAGAATCCTTCATGTGGCACCATTAATGTACTCTCAAATGCGGGGGCATTGCATTGGCAGGTGCATCCACCACTCTTAGAATGTACTGTACTCCGAAGAATATATGTCGATTCACATTTCCCATCTCGATCCAGGGCAAAAGGGAACGAGAAAATTCCTTCTTCAAAGGCAATGCATGGTGATGACATAATGAGCACATATGACCATTGGTTCTCGTGGTAAGGGTAACTCCAACAAAAGACCCATTTCGTCCGGTCATGTCCGTTTGTGTCCATGTGGGCAAAAATCACGACCAACACAAAGACTCACTTCGTCTGCATGTCTCTTTTGTGTCCATTTGAACCCATTTTCATCCTAAATTTGGGTTAGATTTGGGTTATACCGGACTCACGACTCCATCCACCACCCCTGAGATCTCTCCTACCGGAGCACCACCCACGCAGGAGTTGGGGAGCCGCCGCCGGAGCGCCTCCATGCAACATCAAGGAGCCGCCTATGTAGCATGTAGCCGCCGGGGCTCCGCGGAGCCGCCCCTCCTCGCCCAGCACGGTCGGCCGCTTCCCTCATCCTCCGGACACCGGGGTGCCATCCATGCACGGATCGCGACTCTCACAAGGTGACGAGCGTGTTTTGTGTCTCACGGAGCAGGACGGAGCAGAGCAGCGCACACTGCAACGGGCGAGGGAAGTTGGCGATCGGTATGTACAGGCCGTAGAGCACTAGCGGCGCGTCCGATTCGATCCTCGTCGGGCTCGATGTAGAGCTACATCTATGGCGTTGGATTTCTCTAGCGATGGAGGGGGTGGCGTGGAGGAGGGAGCAGACAGGTGGATCCGTCGCCGGCATTGACCTCAAACCACTGCGAAATTGCGGACTACCTCCCGCCGGAGCTCGGCCTGCTCGCCGACCTCACGCTGCTGCACCTCAACTCCAACTCACGCGTGATTGCCTACCTCGACATCGTGCTCTCCTTGTCGGTGCAGGACATGCCCATTTAAAATGGGTCATGTGGGTTGGGTGCACAGGTCGTGTCTGCCTGTCCACTTGTGTCCGTCTGTCCGTTTGCCGACCCAAACGGACAAAATTCGTGTATGTTTGGGTCGCTGTGTTGGAATTGCCCTAAGGCAGCCGAAACTCCATTCTCTGTCCTAGATGCTTCTTTATTTTATCGCTTAGGAGCCAAAGTCTCGTTCATGGTAAGAAGGCTAGCGAGAAATTCTCCTTTTGACTCTGGCTCCCTCCGATTTGCTCGCGTCTAAAGATTTCACTGTTTATTTTGGGTCCAAGGTTTTTACCGGTCCTTGTGCCCATGGGGTCGGTTCTGGTTTATTTTGTGTAGCACTGATATGCTCCCTATGAAAAAGATTCAACAAGTACTTCTATTTCGTACCACCAATATCATCCACAAGTGGAAGGGGCACGTTAGATTTCTATTTGTTTCCACACATGCCCCATAGATGTGGGCCAAACAACTGATTAGCAGTCCAACATACAGACAAGAAACTTACATCTGCATTGGCAAACGAAAATCTAAACCATGTTCCATAATCCATATCTAGTGGTAAATTCACGTTTGGAACCTGTACATGTATTGAAACATGCCTTTGGCCTAATCACTCCAACAAAAAATCAATGAGTTTTCCCGTATCTAGAGAAGTACCAACACACTTTATTTGGGCCGACCTTGCCATTTGCCGAGAAGCATATTCTCTCACCTTTGTGTCGCCAATCGACCTTTGGTTTGCTTGTCATGCTCTGTGATTGGCAAGCTCATGCATGAAAGAGCTGAGTTATCCCTTGTGACTAGATTCTGCAATGTAGTTCACCTTCTCCAACAAATATTTGAAGATTACCAAGGTGGCTTCTTGATGATGTGCTAGTACTAACAATTCCTTGGTCCTTTTTGTTCGACCATTTTATAAATCTTTCTCCCACGAGTGCCTTTTTTGGGCTTTCTTGTTGACAAACACATGTAAAGGGACAGTGTAACGAGTTTAGTTTTTGGACACGCACATGAAGTTGTGGCCCTAAAAGTGTTATAATGATGGTGCATCGTGGTCACTCAAAATAGTTGTGGATGATACTTGCAAATGAAAAGATGGATCCTGGCAGTTTAGACTCTCATCACCACATGATAATGCTTGGAGCTAGACTGAGAGAGCAACCGGGAAGAGAGAACAGAGTAACTAAGACCGGAGGACGGAGGAAGCAAAGAGAAGAGAGAGAAATGGAGCCATTTCTCGCTTTCATGAACATCATAGGCTTTGTTCTCCGTCTTTGCCTTTTGATCGACCTCAAGGAGTGGGGAAGAGAGGCAAGTAGCAGTGGCACGAGCAGGGACGACCAACATCAATAGCCCAGAGCCCAACACATCTGACTATCTGCAACATCCCAAAATTATAAATTTTAGAATGTTAATTATTAAATAGGATTAATAAAAAAACTTGTTTGTGTTGCTTGCTTTTAGATAATTTTAACAATGATTTAAAACTTTTGGAGTTTAATCGAATATTCAAACGAGAGGGAATAAAAGGACTTTCCAAAATATTTATTTGGATCTTATATTGGATTTTGAGAATATTTAAAATATTCAAAGCAACTATGAGTGAAATATGACTTCTTCAAAAAAATAAAATAGTTGGAATAGTTTGAATATTATTTGGTTATTGTTAGAGTTTGAAAATATTTTGGGAATTATTTATAACCGAGTATTTATAAAGCCCAAAATAAATTTATAAAAAATGCTATGTGTATTTTATTTCATATATTTGAGCTGCAACAAGATTTTACTCTATATTAGTAGTAATATTTTAGTGTGTGTTTCTGGTATTTTAGGAGGTTGTTTGGTACTCCCTCCGTAACATAATAATAATAATAATAATAATAAGACATTTTTTGACACTGTCATGGTGTCAAGAATACGTCTTATATTAAGTTACAGAGGGAGTATTTCATTTAGCCAAATGATTTTCCTGTTGAGCTGTTTATTTAAGTCAGACTTTACTGTTTCTGTGGGCTGCACAGTATGCGGACCCAGCACAGCCAATGCTGGAGAAGCAAGTTGAACGAAAATCCTGATTGCTGTTTCTAGAGTAATCACTTCATAAGAAACACTTTTGGAATGTAGCCATCTAACCGTATAAAGAAATCTAAACCAAACCGTCTTCCGTCCCTAATGCTAGATTCAAATTTTCCTAGTTTGTTTAAAATTGAAGATGTGCATCTGCATTGGCAAACGAAATTTGAAGCTAGTATGGTCCTTGAGGAAGTGTGCTTCTGCTCCAAGGTGCACGTGAACAGTAAAATGCTAAAAAATAGCAAGACAGTTGGGGGAAACAAGTTTTTTTTTTGTGATAAACATTTTTTTTACGGAAAGCCATCATGGCGCACTTTATTTCATAGAGAAAAGAATTACATCATTCAGACTCACCATCCCAAACAAAATCAGCGCTGCAAAAAAATAGTTCCAGAAGTATCATTTTTGGAGCATCACTTTTGTCTTTTTTGCCAGCATTAGAAATTTTCTTTCCTACCTGAAACTTTACACATTCAACTACAATTGTTACAAAATAATCAGAATTTTGTTTAATACTTCCTCCGTAACAAAATATAAGACGTTTTTTGACGTTGTGGCAGTATGTTACTATTTTTTTCGCATTTTACTGTTTGTATGCACCCCTGTAGCAGAAACTACACGTCCACGTTCGGTTCGTTGGTCCTTTTGCTGCACCTTTTTTGCAGATGTTTCTCCCATAAAGCATATATACCTCAGGTGCTTTCATATATGTGCACAATGTCACCCATGTTAGTGTTAAGCAACATTTGGTTTAGCAACATGGTTTCATATCTGTCAATTGTTCTTCACTAGTGTTTCAACCGTTGGTTGGTAGTGCTGCTTTGCCACCGTTGGTTGGTTCACTTCTCAGACAATTCAACACTCCTCTGCCCGCTGGAATTGTTGATCAGTATGGCCTGTAGCTAGATTCTAACTCTATACTGCTTCAGCTTGTCACCACTGTATTGTCATTCTAATCACGGAAATTCCTCTCTTTTTCAGTACTATTATTAGAATGAAGTTGTTACTTCATCATATAGAAATAACTGAACAGATAGCATACACATTGCCAGCATTGCAACGCGCACCACAACAACATATAGACGCTCATCCTAAGAGCATGATGCCTCCATTAGAATCTGCCTGCTACCTGCTGGAAGGCCACAGGGTTATCGGTATGGCATGTAGCTAGATTCAACTATTTACGGTTATAGGTGTAGCTGCTTCAGCTTGTCACCACTGCATTTTTTGCCCATCCCAGTCGCAGATAGCATACATATTGCCAGCATCGCAGCAATGCACCCCCAACAACAAATTAGATGTAAAGCAAAATACAGTAACCACACAACGAAACCAATGAGAAACAAAAACTACAGCTACAGCAAGTGGAGCAATAATGCATCAACTATCACAAGAAGCATAACAATCACAAGAAGCAGCAACACCAACATGTGAGGGAGCAACCAAACAGAGCAGGAGAGGAAATATCTGTAAAATAGTACACCAAGTAGTTGTACAACATTCTCGTTTGGCGAAAACAGCTGACAAGAAAGTTCATCACATCCTCCTCCGTCAAAAAATGGAGGTTTACATCCAATCCAAATAGGGGGGAAGAAACCGACAGAGTTTTGGACTTCAATAACCCACATAGCCAGAATAACCGACGACCACGGTCGGGAATCGCATACTAAGCAACTAGCCCTAATCAGCGTCTTCTTCAGCTTCTCCCCCTCATCGCGTTTGATGCCCCCCTGCACGATAAACCTTTTTGTTTGGCCGCCTATCATTTCAACTAGACCGATCTTCACCAACAACCAGAAAGCCACAGCAACCCCGCAAAATAAACCCACTTGTCAGTCTAATGCAACCCCACAAGCATACCACCTTCCAAAAATCGCAAAGTGTCATCATTTCTACTCTCGTCACTCGCGCTCGGACAAAAACCCTTGCAGTCATAGTGTGATAAGGAGACGGTGTGTGGCTAGCGCTGACCAGCGCTTTCTTCAGCTGCCGGTGCTGGGTTATTGCTGGAAGAAGCCGATCCATTCTGGACTACCTCATGGTGGTTCTGGTCCACCGTGCTACTAGGGCCAGCAGGTTCATGCAGGCCCACGCCTCCAAGGTGTGCTGTCAGATCATTCACATTGGGGCTTGGCACAGCTGCTGCAGAGCTTGACGCAATATTTGGGTTGCTCTCTCGAGGAATCAACCATTTGTCCCAGTCATCTTTCCTCCTAACTTTGTCACCCTGCGTCAACACAGAAAACAATGCCCTACATTAGAAAGAAAAAAGTATTCTTGCCCACAGGATTACATCTCAAAAGTTTAAACTACACCTCCATTAGGAAGGGACTGGATTATTCTAGCCCAGTGTCTACGAATGCACAAATTATTCTAGTCCAATGTTTGTGAATGCGAAAAACAATCTAATGCAGTTTAAATGGAAGTTAAATACTTTATTTGTGGGCACTGAAGGAACCCCATATCATACAGATGCGATAGTGCACAACTTGCCCTCAAATAGCTTAAACTGGAGTGAAATGATAGGATGTACCTTCACTTCCAGTATAGATGAGGACTGAATTGTTTCTATTATATACTGCAAATTGGCGTTAGGAATATCAGCAGTGATTTCCCGGACCTGCAAAAACAATATTTCAGCACGGTTAGCAGACTGCTTAAACATATTCAGCTCCAACCTCCTTTTTGACATCCAAAGCATTAGGTATATATATATACATAAAATGGTGTCATCATAAAATAAAAGAGACTAAGTTTCTTGTCAGTTTTTGTGGATGCACAAGCGCACGAATCAAAATAGTGAATCAGAAAGATTGGCAACAATAGGGAAAGCAAAGCAACAAGATTGACCAGATTCATAAGATAATCTAGTGCATGATCAACTAAAGGACAAAACCAAAAGCATGCAGTGCCACATATGCAGAAAAATTACAGCAAGAGTTGCACATCTGATTGAACTGAAAGACACATATCACTTGTGGAATTAGATACTGGATGGCCTTGCCAGAACAACCTAGATAGAATGAAGGGCTGCTAACCTAGTTCCCTCATAGCAGCATACTATCCACACAGCACATCCATTGTCTGTGTACTCCCTATTTTACTGCTAGTCCATTGGAGCCACGCAAGTATATTGCAGTATGAACAACATTTGAGTGTAATTGAGCACAGTGATACCTCAAAGAGAGAAATAAACAACTAGGGAAATTATATGTTTCAACATTTTACAAGCTCTTATCAATGAAAAGTGGTGTAGGGAGCAATAGTACGTTAATCACATGCTACTTTGATTATACACATAATAGCTGAGCCTACTATGTCTGGCTATTGTCGCAAAACTGCAATGTTCTCTAAATATTCAATACTGCTACACTTGAAACTCCTATCTTACAGCCAACCAGAATTCAGATAGAGATCAGATACTTGTCCCTGAGTAAAGGCTTCGATTTATTTAAAATTAATATCTAAAGAAAAGTTGCAAGAACTAGAACACACAAGTCCCTGATGCTTGATTGGCATTCATAATTAATGTATGATAACATGGTCATGCACTCCTAACATAAATATTTGAGTTCAATCACAAGATAGCTTGCTATTCACTACCTCTTCTCTTGTCAATCAATGTAATACACCTGCAGGAGAACTGTATGCAGGCATCCATCCACATATAATAGGTGTAAAGCAATAAGCATCCCAATAAACAACAAAGGCATGTTAAACTGACTTCAAGCATGCACACACACAAGGCCACTACCACTCACACAATCTACCAAAAAAGGAGATGAAGATGCTAGGTGTATTCATGCTGGTCCAGGAAGAATAAAGCAATTTTCTATAGAACACAATCTAAGTGCAGCCAGTTGCACGTAGCTCCCGCTTTCGCAGGGTCCGGGGAAGAGACCGACCACTTTTTCTATAAAACACTACCTCCCAACACAAAAACAACCTGATGGCACAGAGAAGCACACACCACATCTGGGATGAGCAGAAAATATTCCGTCATACTGAAACCCAGATGCAAAATTGCAAATATCCAACCAAAAAGATCACTACTTTAACATCAAACCAGAGAATTTATTTTGAAGAGAATAAGCAATGGTAGTGCCTCAAAGAAAGCTTCACAGCACATCCAGAAGCCTATAGTCACTAGATCTCATATAACTTAGTCAGAACACAATGCAATTACAAACACAAGTCGACAATCAAGAACAATAAAGATCAAAAGATAAAGATTCAATGAATTAACCAAATTGGGAATCAGCAATCTGGTGTACTTAATATGATGCAACGCAAAGGCATGGTGACTGAAAAAGTACATGCACATCTGTTAATCGATAGTCTCAGAAGGCAAGTTAAGGAAAATCAGTAAACATGATCACCTTATTGAAAGTTGACATAAAAGGGATTGATACAAAACCCTCCTCATCCATATGTTGCCGCAAGTAAACATCTCCACATAAGTTATCCTTGCTGTAGATCAAAGAACATGGGCATCAGCAACACAAGTACAGTCACAGGTCAAGAATTAACTCAATGCTGCAAAAAAAAAAATGTAACAACCTGAAGTAGAACTCAAACTGGTTCTGCAGCTTCTGGCCTTTATCCTCGGAGTCCGTCTCAGCCTCGGGCTCAGGCTCAGGTTCAGGCTCAAGCTCAGCTGGGGGCTGAAAGTAAGGATAAGCAGGTGGACCGACCATATGAGGTGCGAATGCCATTCCCCTGATAGCCTCTGGAGGCGGCGGGGGGCCAACATAGTACATTGGGGAAACAGGAGACACCGGCGATGGCATATCTGGACACAACAAACAATAGTGGCAACTGATCAATACCATCAGATTATGATACATCACTACATCATCATCATCAGCATTAAAAGCAGAAGCGAGCGATATCTGCAAGACCACCGAAGTAAAACCTTACCATGGTACCCCATCATCGGTCCAGGAAAGGCTCGCATGTGCGAGCCGGGCGGCGGAGGGGGGCCCATGTAGGGAGGAGCAACCAGCGGGGGCGGCGGCGGCGCGCCCCGCATGTACGGCCCCATGCCCATCCCTGGGCCACGGTAGTAGGCACCATCAAACCCGCCTCTCCGGCGACTGCCAAACCCGCCGTGATGAGGAACTCCACCGCCTCCTGGGCCGCCTGGGCCACCGTTGCCACCGCCCCTCCTGCCGCCGTTGTTGTGGTGGTGGCTTCTCTGGCCACCCCTCCCGCCGCCATGGTCCCAGCCGCCTGCGCCCCTCTCCTGGTGGTCCCGCGGGGAGTGGTCTCCGCCGCCGCCGCCGCTGCCGCCGCCGCCGCCGCGCCTGGCCGGCTTGTGGCGGCCGTGGTGCGCCCCGGAGCCGTGCCTGGGCGAGTTGGACGGGTTCGCCATGGCCTGGAAAGAGCAACGTACCATAGAACTAACGAATCAATCGCGCAGACAAACGAACGAACGAACGAACGGCGGGAGAGCATCATCGTCGTCAACGGCGGGCGCGGGCAGAGAGGGGGGAGAGGGGGGGAGGGGAAAGAGAG
>CBMN010003432.1:0-15266 GCA_000582825.1 Hordeum pubiflorum | reverse complement strand
ATGTATTGTTTTAGATCATATATTAAAACATAAAAGGCAGGTAATCTACATAAGTTATTTTATATTATGTTACATAATAGCAACCTATAGTTATGAAGACAACAATGGGTATAATCTCTTCTAGTGTCCTGTTTGGAACGAAGGAATAGAAAACAGAGAAATTGAGAAAAATACAGAAATATGATATAGATGTATTGGCAAAACAGAAGAAAGGAAAACAACGCCAAAACGTAGGAATTGCTGTTTAGAATACAGCAATCATGACACAGGAATATGACTTTACTTGGTCCATGAGACAAGGCAAGGGCCCACATGTCATTCAATGATATTTACTGTGTTGTCTTCTCCTATGGTCTTTCTATCCTCTCTAGGCATGAAACCGGATCGGATACGGACGGATATATGCGGATACGAATACAGATAATTATTTTTTTCTTGGAGCGGATTTGGATACGGACAGTGTCAAAATGCTACGGATATTGATACACATCCTATCGCCATACTACTACACAATTTTAAATCTTCGGATACGGATAATCAGATATTAACTGTTCGGGCTCGGATATTGAGCGTCCCATCATTTAGTTTTTGAACCCTTCGGGACAGAAATATCCATCCCAGTTTCATCCCTAATCCTCTCCCTTCTCCTTGTGCTTTTCTCCCTCTTCTTGCCGAACAAAATACACTACAGGAAAATGGCCTTATAGCTATGCTTTTGTAGCAATGCTGGCTAAAGCGTTACTACGCAGAGGCATAGAGATGTTTTTTGACACGTTTTTCAGATCATCTCAAATTGATACGACGTTTGACACGGTTTGAGTGTTGAAAGACACGAAGTGACGCTTCTTAACATGATTTTTGAAACATCTCAATATGACACATAGTTAGCCACGCTACAAACCATAAGTACCATGTACACATGACTTTAATCGTGTCAACAAACATGCATATACATGTAAATATGTTTTTTGATACGACTGAAAATGTATTATAGCGACACGAATTAAGACACGCTTTCAACTGTCAATAGCATGAAGAAACATTATAAAGCGTATCAGGCAAACGTTCATATGCACGTAAAGACGTTATTTAACACAATATTGAATATTAAAAATTCATGAAAGGTAAATACAAAAGGAATGCATCACCTAATTACTCATAAGTGATATTGTGGTCTAGTGGTGGGGACGCATCGCGTGAGGTATGAGGTGGTGGGTTCGATTCTCAGTGATTACAAGTGCATTAAAAATCAAATAAGAAATAAGACTATAACAACGACCGCTGCCTAGTAGTGATATTTATTTATTTCAAATTTTCAATGTAATTTTTAAACACACATTGAAGTGTTTCAATAAAATGTAACAACATCAATAGACATGTTGTATAAATGTATTTATAAAAATGTGTCAAACTGCATAGCCATGTATATAACGTTTCTATGGAACATCTCTTTATCAACTAGAAACGCTTAGATAATCGTCTCTACAAGCTCTGACACGGTGCTTGCGAAGACGCTCCTAACACGCTTTTAAAAAACATGTCAATATTGAAGTAGACACGAAATAAAACGTGTCTATTATATAAATAAAGTGTATCTACAAGGTAGGTTTTCTTGTAGTGATAGATCAATTCGTCGCCCACTCTGTCCCACACGTGGAGCAGCACCGAAAGGTGGGGCCATCTGCGCCTCCGCTGTCGCCGCCTCTTCTTCCTTGCTCAGCAGCTCGCCGACACTCCTCATCCTTCCGCCGCCCTGGATACCGTGCACAAGCAGCATCATACGAAAAGAGTGGGAGCCCGTGGGGACGCTAGCGGTAGTGGCACTGCCGAAGGATGGGGAGGCCGCACAACCCTTCTCTGCATGCGTTCATCATAGATCGACCATGGGGATTTTGTGGGACGAGGTGCGTAGACTATCCGCGCGCTTCGTCGGAATAGGAGAGAAGAAGCAGGTGGGCGACAGCCGTGCATGGAGAACGAAGCCGTCGGATCTCAAGCCACCGGTCACTGCGTAGCTGCTGCATGCGCCGGATCCGGAGCGGCGGCGGCAGATCAAGGCGAAGGCGGCGGATCTAGAGCAGAGGCCGCGATTTGGTCCTACGGCGGCCAGGGACAGGGCAGAGAAGGCAATACTGCTGTGGCTGCCTGGCTTGGCGAGGTGGCGGAGGTGAGCAAGGCGTGTCATTGGGCTGGGATTGGAGCAGCCATGCGCGCGGGGATTGGAGAAGAAGAGAGCGACCGTAGCTCACAGGAGACTCGGTGAAGATGCTATGGGCGAGTGGCTCGTATGGACCCTAGGGAAAACATTTTCGGCGAAATTTCGGAATTTTTTCGTTTTTGGTCTACTACGTGAAATGAAATTCTAGAATTTTTCGTTTTCGTTTCCAGAGCTTTCCAAGTCAAGTCCGAGACCAACACTTGATCCCCAAGCAATAAGGAACGTCCCAGCGAAAGATGGAAGGAAACGGCCGAAGGAAAGGGCCGGGTCGGCCAACCCTAGGCCCTTTGGTTGGCCGACCGCCCTCCTTCCGACGCCGTCTCGTGTTTCCTTTTCTACCATGCCTCTTCCAGAAGATTCCAAGGAGATAAGGATTACTTGAGTGTGAAAGAATTGAATATAAGGAAGGTTTATCATAAAATCCAATTCATTATCAAGGCGATAGGATGTAGAGAAAAGGGACATCAACCAGAGAAGAGCTGAGGGTCGAGATTCTAGGCTAGGATTAGAGTTTTTCTAATTCGTAGAGGTGATTAGAGGCCTTGCACGGTGCTCTAATTACCTAGCTCCAGAGGTCTAATTGTATCATCAAGGGAAGGTATGGCCATGATTGTAAGTATGATACAATTTATTTAATGAAGCATTGATCTTGTCTAATTATCATATTCTTGGTCTAATTATGCATGTTCTTGCTCTAATTAACTTTAGGACTATATGCATGTTAATTTGATCATGTTCTTAAGTGTTATGTTCTTCTAGCGATCTTGATTATCGATCTTGCTTACTAGTAATATAGTTGTGTAGCTAGTTCTTGTGATCATGGTGATTAGAGGTTCTTGCTATGCTAATTATGTTATTAGACTATGCGAAGTGATTAGAAGCCGGTTCTCTAATCATGTGTGCCTGTTGAGAGCTTCTCATCGATGACCCTGACTTATGTGACAAGTGGTTGGAGGGAAAGGTTAGACTTGATCTAGGGGGTTTGATCGTTAATCTTGGTTTAATCATGCTATGAAGTACATGCTTGATCGTGCTTATATTTACCTTGAGCTCTTAGTTATCTCTTTGCTCTAATCTCTTTGATGTGCCTAATCATGCGTGTCTTGGATCCAATTAGTGCTAGATTAAACTCTGGTTAATACCCTTTTGATCATTGTTCTAGTTGAGTTCTAATTGCTTATCATTTAACTTTGACTAGTTTAGATATAGATTAGATACATATTAGATGTAGATTAGACATAGTTTAGATATCATCTAATTCCTTACTTTACCTTAAGCTCTTGTTAGTTAATTCTCTATTAGTTGTTTCCACGAATTGACAAAACCCATGATACTTATCCTGAGGAAAAGCTACCACGATACTGTCGCTTGCAGTATAAGGTTTGGCGTGCTTAAGTGCCGTCAACATACATGCATGATGGCACCTATATAAACCGACGAATGTATTCGGTAAAGAGTAACACACATTAGCAGAGTTGTTTCTGCGTTTATCTTCAATTCCTCTTGTAATTCGTGTGGGTTGAGTTAACACTCATTGTGATCCCATACGTGTGTAGACCTCCAGATATCAAAAATAGTGAAGATTACCATTTGTCAGTTTACGACATTCTCCCGTGTTTCCGCATCAATTAGTGCCACCCGTGTTTGTGATCATACTTGTTTTTCCAGTTAATTCCTATTATAGGTAATCAGCATTCTAGTGCCTCGCAGTGGTTCTACAACTTTGGTGTCTATGTTTACATGACAAGTATAGTGCTTTGCTTGATTAGTATAGTAAGGTGACTTAGCATTTGTTCAGAACCTGCTTTTCTTTCTTTTATCCTCTACTTGCTAGTTTCACTAGTTCGGTCAGTTGTGTTGTGTGATTATTATACTCCTCGTTCCTCGTGGGTTCGATTCCCTGGAATACTCATCGGTGAAAGGCTACAACACGTTTTCTGTGCGCTTGCGGAGTAATATCTAATCGGCTAAGGAATGCCAACAGTGGGACACACATATCTACGTGTTCATCCTCAAGCAGGTAATGGCTCCCGATCCATATGCATCCAAAAAGGGTCCAATGAAGATTTAGGACTTATTTTAATTCATAGTTATAATGGTGATATCCCTTGGTGTATGTTTTTTACCGACGATGTAGTGCTAGTGGATGAAAGCGGGGTGTAACACCCCGAAATTTAGCCCTAGAAATTTTCTTCTAATCTCCCTCTAATTCAAAATCAATTTTCAAAACCTTACTTGTTGTCGTGTGTATTAATATGAGCTAAACAGAATCTCTAAATATTTCAGAATATTTCCCCACCAAATTACCCACAAAATTCTTTCTAAAGATCTCTCCAAAACTCCTTTCTGAAAATTCCTATCCAAATTCCAAATTCAAAATCCAAAAGAAAAAGGGAAAATCCCCTTTTCCCTCGGGCCGCCACAGCAGCCGTCGGCCCATCATCCCCCTTGGGCCGATGCCACCATCTTCCTCCCCTGCCGGTCCAAGCCGCGAGTGCCCTCCAGTCACCGCCACCCAGGCCCCACTCGCCAGTCCCCATCCCCTCCTCCTTCCACCATTGTACCGACGTGCACCGCGAGTGCGGAATCCGCCACGCGCAACGACATGTCCTAGCCTCGCAGCATCCCGAACCGCACGCGCGTCAGCACACCGCCGTGTCGCGATGCTCGCCGCATCCCGGCCCCTATCCGGCCCCGCAGTGTCATGACACGCACCACGCCTAGCCCTCCCCCCTGCGTGCGCGACGCGCTCCGGACCTCGCCCGTTAGCTGTCTCCTTCTTCTTCTTCCCCTGGATGGATGCGCACCGCACAACGCGCCGCGACGATGCCTCTGACCCCATCCCGCTGGCCCCCTTCCTGGCGTCGCCGTTGCATAGCGCCGCCACGCATGACGCGCATCGCTGCGCCATGTCTCCACCCCCTGCTCCTCATCGGCCAATAAGAGGCAGCAACCCGCCGCTACCTCACCACACCAAACCATCACCCTAGCCACACACGCACGCCGCGACCGGCCCCTGGACTCCCAAGCGTTGCTAGCCGCACATACACCCATTCCTCCACACGCCGCCCAAATTCCTCCATCCACCGGCTACCGGAGTCCGATTACTCACTCCCCGAGCTCCGCCTCGCTGCCTAACACCTCCACAATACCTCGCCATCTTCCCTCTGCCTCCACCCGAGCCGCCACGGCGCGCATCCCCTCCGCCGCCGTGCGCACCCATGCCGCCGCGCCATGGAGACACCACCTCCGGCCCTTATCCCCTTCCCCAACCCTGTCAATATGTTCACCACCCCGACCTGGTGCTTGTAATGGTCCTCTCGTCGTCAGAACCACCACCGGCGGTGAGAATTGCCGACAAGCCGCCATCGGGCCATCGCTTCCCGATTAAACCCGACCCGGCCCGGCCTCCGTCACCCCCCTCTGACGTCGCCCCCCTTCTTTCTCTGACACGTGGGCCCTCACTTGACGGCATTGCCACGCCGTCGTGCCACCCCACCCCGCGCAGCTAAGCCGGCCTAGTTCGCGGCGCCACGCCGCGCGTGCACGTGGGCCGAGCCTGGCCAAAAAACACCTCGGCCCAGGTTTTATTCTCCATGGGCCAAAATCAAAATATCTTCTGAGAAAAGTCTATTTTCCACCGCTGAACTTTCCAGAATGTCTATATCTACCCCCTAAATTTCCTCCAGTGAATAAATCTAACCCCCTCCACTAAATACTACATATCTTCTCCGTTCAAACTCCGATTTAGGCGATTCTTGCACAAAAATTCATCTAAAATCTAGCTCTACCTATCCATACACTCAGAAGGTTAGTGTCTTTATTCCTCCAAACCCCGTTATAGATTATGTCGATTTCCAAAATCGTCCCCGCCGATCACATACCATCAAACCCTACCCTTTCATCGCTTCCTCCAGAAGAAACTCTCCAACCCGACCCCATCATGAGATCGCCATCTCGACAGTCGACAGTTTCGTTTCCACCATGGCCGTCCAGTCTCGCCGTTACGGTATTCTCGCAATGATCGCTTCCATGCCCACCATTGTGGCTGGCAGTGTGCAGCCCGAATCGTTGCACCTCAGGACTTCCTAGAGCCACCATCGTTGGTAAGCACCATCAACAACGCACCAAATAGTCCATACCCGCTCCTAACATTCTTCCAATTCTTTCACACCCCAAATAATGTTGAACTCATATTATACCTTGATCTGTGTGATTTTCCTTGTTTATTCGCGTAGGTTATACCGGAGATTCTAATCGGTACGCCCCTCGCGATGCCCTTCGCGATGCTTGAATAAAGCAACTGACACATGCAAAGGATATTGTACAAGCATGCGTTGTGGATGGCACGCCATCGTGCCTAGCAACGTGCTCAGCATGCTCGGTGGGTGATACACCATCGCGCCCAGCAGTTGGGATACCAACGTATTCGGCGGATGGCGTACCTCCGCCAGCAGCGACCGATGCATCGTCTGTATCAACAAAGCAATAGGCAAGCCCACTGGAATCCCCACTTGATGCTTAAATTTCCTATGTTTTGCAAACATAACCCTTGGCGCGATAATCACAAAAAATTTGCATGTTTTGCTTGCTAAGGTAACCCCCCCGATTACCGATTATATAACCACCTAAACCTATTTTAGATGTAGTCGCATAGGTGGGATCTCCCATTTATATATATCTATCATAATCTTGATGCTAAGTTGGGATTATGGTTGTGGAACTTAATGCGTATGGTAAGGGGGGATAGGAGTGGGTATTTTTCAAATAAAATGGCGAAGAACCCTGGCAAGACTTCGTCGGAATATGGCTTCGCGCCGAAACAACCATTCTAAGGGCAGGGTATGAACGTGTAGCTGCAACTCGCGGTTACCCCTGGTCCCAGACTTCGTGGGATGGCCGGGTATGTGGATGCTCGCGGTGTCGAGGAATGGACTGCGGGAATGGTTCTACCTGCACTCTGTAAGGACCGAGTTGATTTTCATCTTGCCTAACTCTTTTAGTACAACCACTCGCTCTGTACGAGGCATTGGCTAGGCCTGAGCCAAAGTGGATAACAACCACTCACTCTGTATGAGGCAGTGGCTAGGCCTGAGCCAAAGTGGATAGTCTAGTGGATATCATGTTGGCGCACAAGGGGCTAGGGAAACGGTTGGGTGTCATGGGAGTACCGCGGGTACTGGGATGACTCGATTACCCGAATCCCTAAAGCACTGCTAGACCATGACATGATGGCAACGGCTTGGTTTGGAATTCGCATAGTCCAACTTGTGGGAATTAGTATAACCTCTGATCCGAGTAAAATCTATTCAAATAGTCCGAGTCCACTGGTATGGATGGGTTACGGCTTGGTTCTTCAATCAACAATTTTCATAAACTAAAATGTGCAAATGGTTTGGTTTTGGAATAAACTAGTTTTTAGTGCATGTTGAAGCTACGAGGGTAAAACCCTGTAGTAGTGTGGAAAACGTGTTGGCTGGAATGTCATTAGCCATGTGGACTGGCAAGTCCTGTGGCAAACCTTTTTGGAAAAACTCTGTTTTTTGAAAGAATAAAACTTGACAGCTATCTCAAACCCTGCCTACAAAAGGTTTTATGCAAAACTCCCTAAGCTCTACATATTTCTGGATGACCAGGGCACGTGCACCAGAAATTGAGGAAGACAAGGATATGACCCCTATAGTGTGCACATCTATCAGTGTAGTACAGTTGACAAGTGACCTCTTAGGAAGACAATATAACATTTAGAAATGGCGCTAGACGCTGTCTCTAAAGGACGCGCCAACCAAGCTATTTAAGGAGCCATCATCAGGCAAAAAGGAACCCGGGACCGCTCCATTTCAAAACGCTATCCTCAATGGTCGCCCCTTGCCCCTTAAAAAGGTAACGCATAGACCTCTTAGGGGAAGTCCTAGTGTTGGAAGGCATACTAGTTGTCTTCCCAGAGACTGAGAGCCAGCCAGTTCCCCTAGAATCCCTCCCAAATCCTCCACCAGAGCCAGTAGAACCCCTCACCTTGAAGAAGATCCCAGAACCCGAGCTAAAGTGCCTGGAAAAGGAAGAGCTACCAGAGGCCCACCCCCAAGCCCTGCCTCTCCCAGCAAACCAGAAGCTCCACCAATGACCTCATCGACAGAAGAAAGGCTGGAATCCTCAGGCATTGCCTCGCTCTAGGGACTGACTGAAGAAGACGACCCCGTAACCTCAACTCAGTCATCACCAGGCACCATCATCATCAGCTCGAGTGAAGAGTCTCCAACCCCTTTCGAGAGTGAAGCCGTATGGTCCGAAGTTAGTTGTATCTAGTGTCCCTCTTACTTTTGGGTAGTGAAGTTTTTCCTTCACCTTGGTTAGCACCCTTGAAAGGGTGAACCATGTAGATCGTGTGTGTTGTAGACGTTGTTTTGTTAGTGTGTGTGTTGAATTCGTCAAGTCAGCGTAGGCCGAGTCCTGCGTGTCTCGATCCGATGGCAAGTGACAGCTGTGTCAGCTACTATGAGACAAAGAGGTTTTCCTAAGCTCCTAAGGGACACCATGAGGTATCTCAGGTTTCAAGGATACCTGGAGTACTATGGGCAAGCATACCCTGAAAGAGAAGGACGAAAATGGACGGTCACCTTTAGGGATAGCCCCGCTCTCGTTGGATGGAACACCACAGCCGTTAGTCATGAATTCTTTGGAAGCTTGTCGCATTGCCGCGTGTGACACAATAAAGAAGATATGCTCAACCTATCATGGTGTTGTACAACATTCTCCTATGAGATTCTTCCTACCCATGAATAAGTTAGCTGTAGCCTGGCACAAGAGGACCACAATCTTGGCATAGACTAGAGAGTCTAAGGACCCCACCATAGCCTATCTTGCTCAGTATTTGGACACCTTGGATGATGAGTATGATAGACTGAGTTGCCTATATAAAAAGTTGGTTGCCCGGAACAAAGAAGCAAAGGAACAATTGCTCTACAACCAGCTCTATCGGCTTTGTCAACGGCCATTGAACAACACCACTCTCATCCAGAGTAAGAAGATTTGGTTCCCCAAGTGAGGCGCAATACATGAAACAACCCGGATTCGGCGATGCCGAAATCCAAGTCTTTTGCTTTTCACGATAGTCCCAGGATACATAGTGCTATCGTGAATCACATATATCAGTCGATATCACAACCAGAACTTCGAATATTATTACAATATTGCATTATTGGCCTAAGCCGGTACAAGTCCAACAGGACTGAAACATTCGTACATCCGAGATCAGAATAAGGATTGCGAAAGGTAGGTCTTCAAGTCTATCTCCACAGGCATCCTTGAGCGTAGCACAGCAACCTTCGTTGTATCATTCGTCATAGAAGTGGTCGTCATCCAGCTCATCTCCGTCCGTCGTAGGAGTCGTTGTCCAGCTCATCTCCGTCCGTCGTAGGAGTGGTCGTCCAGCTCATCTCCGTCCGTCGTAGAAGTGGTCGTCATCCAGCTTATCTCCAAAACCTACGCAGAGTAGCGCAGGCCACCCTGAGACACTCCCCTAAGCGGTAGCATAAAAATAAAAGGGACTGGCACAAGTGGAAGGCTCTAGGCTTCCTATGCAAGCAAGCATATAGCAGCATTATCCAGATTATTATATCATTATTCCATTCGAGAATTCGGTCACACGACCTGTTCCCCTGCTCATCACTCATACCAACACATACACATCTCACCACCAAACACCTCTTCCATAACATCCACTCATCAAACTATATCTGCGGTAAGGGAAGCTCCCACCCGCCCAAGCCTCATCGGCCTCAGCCGGCATTCTATCCCTTGATGGAGAAGAGAAGAAAACCCATGCTAGTTAGAGGAGAATCACCAAGGGTCGTCCTTTGTCCAGGGACGGCGGCTATATGTATAGATCATACACTCTGCAGAGGATGTTGTACATCTGTACCCACACGAGATGACACGAGATGGGATAAGGGCGGTGCGCTAACCGCCCTTGGCCCACCACACCGATAGATGAACTCCCATTTCTGGCACTTTCCTGCTTTCTTGAGCTAGAAAACTGTGCGGATATACCATCCACCGCACTCTCAAAACTGTGAGCTCGAGTAATCCGGGGCCCCACGGGTCGAGTCTATCGGGGCGTGTGTGGCTACATCACAGACCCATCAGCACCCCCTAACACTATCGCCTTGCGCCTACAGTCATATGCCCTTCGGGGGAGTTCAAGAACCGGGCCTGAGGTCGCATGGTATGCACGAGTCATAGTTCCGGATGATAAGTCCTCCTACTCGGTCCTTAATTTGGCGAGAGCAAGCCTTCCAGGGGTCGGTTGCCACCCTCCGCGGTGGGCCGCGTACCACCACACACCTCTCTCCACTCAGAGTAGAGTTCTAATCTCTCCCATAATTTCCGTGCCGACTCCCGCCACCCATCTCACACACCACCTCGCGCTCAAACCCGCCCACTTCACACACGCCAAGAGTAATCACATCCCACCATCATATCACCCAATCTCACATCATGTTCATTTTATTTAGTTGTAGTAATATGGTGGCGATATAGCAATCAAGGTAATAGTGGCTAAATGGAAGTAGGCTCCCTATTTTTAGGTTATCATAGCAAGCATGATCATAATTAAAGTAGCAGCAGCAGCATATATGCGTGTCTATAGGATCTGAAGCAGGGAAGTGTCTGAATGGTGACCTAAAGTAGAGCTGATCGCTCTCAAGTTCTGGCGTAGTCTCATTCTTGTCTTCACGATCCCGTACCCTCTGATGCGCGTCCGGAGTCTCCAACGGTGCTACTCGATGCAAACAACAAAACAAAGAAAGAAACACAACATAAGAGCTAAGCAAACAACATATAACAAAGTAGAGATTAGGACGATGAAAGGAAGGATCGATTTAGAATTAGAGGATCATTTGATAAGAGCTGCAGATGGGTTAAAGTAATACCGACTAGGTCCTTGGAAGCAAGGGGGTGTCGATACTTAAGCTAGGATTAAGTGAGTTAAATGATTTGATGGGTCGAGTTGGATTAAGACATACTAGCCACAAGTGATGTGAGAGAAGTCGCACATCAACCTTCCGTGAGATATCACAAGAGATTAAATTATTCATCGATTAGATGAGAGATGTGCGTCGAACGAACGGAGTGGATTTTCTGATAGTGTTCATTATTACTAAAGCATGAGAGGGATAGCCAAGTCGAGATCAATCAGGAAGGGCTGGATAGAATCCGGATCTAAGCCCAATTAGTAATAATGAACTAGTGACTAAATCCACCGCATAGGAAGCCATGCGTGGAAACCATTGGTTGCGATTAGAGAGTTAGATAGACGATGGTAGAAATGTGAGCATTTGCTCGGGGCCATGTTGTCAAGCATAAGCTAGAAATGAATTGGAAGTGATAGCTACGCCCGAGGCGAGCTAGAGCTCGAGGCCGTGTGCAAGCACGTGTACGATTAAATGTGTGACAAGCAACGGCCGTGGCGAGCGAGAGCTCGTGGCCGTGCATCACCGAACGAGTGCGTGATCAAGTGATTGGAAGACGAGCCTCGGCCGTGACGAGCGAAAGCCCATGGGCGTGCACAAAAGAGCGAGTTGACTAGATTAAGAGCATTGGCGGTGCTACGAGTGCAACCCGTAGTAGCCTAAGAATAGTGGTCGTGCATAATAGGAAAGTTAGAAATTTCGGCAGCATAACGACTGAACCGAGCGATAACTCACGGCTCGTGCATGCCGTAAGAGGATAGATTGACTGTGTGTGTGCTACACGATTATGTCCATGGAGTGTGTGCCAGGGGCATATCGTGACAGCACGAGGAGAGCGTGCCCTGCAAGAGAAAAGCGGCACGAAGGCCGGACAGGCATGTGCAGAAGACAAGGCTCATCAGCACCCAACGCCGAATATCAACGGGGTATAGGTTCATCGGCTCGAAGGCCGGCATCACAGGAGGGCAAGATCGAGGTGCTCACCGAGGGCCTGAGGAGGGGCGAGGTTCGATGCCGGAACGAGTTGGCGCCGTGAAGAGGCGACGCTGTGCTGTTCGGCATCACCCTCCAAGAGCGTGGTTGTATCACATCCTCAGTATGGAAAAAGGTGTTAGATTCGGCACAAGATTGATAATCGAGCAGAATTGAACTAGGAGCGAAGTGCTCACTGTTGCATCCATTCATCGAATGCTCGGCGAGTAACCAACAGGGATGAGTAACAGTACTGCATACAGCAGCAGCAGTACCCAATCACCACCATGCTCTGTTGGTGGGCACTCCCTCGAGCACGCAGCGGTCGCAGTCCAATCCAAAATCATTGATGTAGTTTCCGGCATACACAGATGTGAGAACAAGCGTACAGCAGAGAATGGAACGGAACATAGAGAAGGATTGGAGTCTCACCGTTGGGTTCAAGTTGCAGCTCGTGGTTTAAGCAAATCGTCGAACACCTGACGGGCGCTGACTTTGGTGTCGCTGCAACAGAGGGCAGGGAGGTGAGCCGCAGCTGGAGTTCAGGCTTCTGGCCAGGAAGAAAACGGGAGGAGCAGAGGAACCTGGAGGATGAGCTTCTGCTGCCTGCCTTGCCGTTGGAGGAGCGAAGCAGGGAGGTGGCGCCATGGGCTTCTACCTGCGTTGGGGAAGAGGAACAGAGAGGTTGAGGACGGCATGTAGGTCGGAGATGCGCCGATGGAGAAGATGCTCACCATGGGGAGGAGGAGGATGGCGACCGGAGTTGGAGAGGGCGGCGGCGCTGCTGCTACCTGGAGACGTCGAGGGGAGGAGGCGCCTAGGGAAGGTGCTTGCTGCCTGCTGGTTGAAGGGGCAGCGCCCATGGAGGTAGAGGGAGGCGCTCTGCTGCTGCTGCTCGTTGGGAACGGAGGAGGCAAGCAGTGGAGAGGTACCAAGGCTGCCTGCTTGGAGAAGGAGGGGCGCCATCGTCAGGGTAGGAGAGGGGAGTAGGGGCTGCTGATTGTGGAGCGGATCTGCTGCTTGGAGAGGACGACGACCATGGAGGGATGTTGCTGCTGTTGCCTGCAGCGGAGGGGCAGAGAGACTTGGAGGCCTGCTGGTCTTGCGTTAGGGGGCAGGGAGATGGTGGGTGGCTAGTGGAGCTTGTTGAAGGAGCGCCCATGGTGGAGAGCTGGAGCTGCTGCCTGCTCTTGGGTCGCAGGGAAGAGATCGGCGGCGGTGGGGAATTTAGGTGAAAAGGGGAGAAATTCAGAAAATGGAAAGAGGGCTAGATATTTATAGTTGGTTGCTAGGGTTAGGGATAGATAGATGGGCCTAAGGTTTGGGCCTTGATATTGAGTTGAGATTAGATTGGGAATTTATTTCGAAGTACAGATGAATTAGATTTATTTCCGGATCTGAATTAATTTACAAAGAAACTAATTCAAGTGTCCGGAGATTTGGTGCCGCGAATAATTATTCCGACACAAGGAGGGGTTGAGATATTTGGATGTGAGATAAAGATGCTGAGAATTTTAAACCGAGGCTTTTCAGTTGAGCGATGATCTTCGGATTTTATTTTTAATTGCAAAGAATTAAATTCTATTGGTCGAGAAATCACGTCGTAGCCTGAGTAAGAATCCTTGGTCAGAGATTTGCACTCTGCTTCAGTGCTTTGATTTATTTGAGACCAGTAATAATTCCGAACCCGAAGTAAATTGCAAATAATTTAATTCGGAGGGTTGAAAATATTACATTGCCTCAATTACTCATTTCTTGGAAAGAGGATGAATAGCCGAGATAATTTATCACTGATTGGTTTAGGGTCTTGCTCAGTCGGCGGAGCATCTTTGTGGGAGAATACTCCAGTGCAGACATTAACTCAAGCTGAGTGAAATTTCTTCCAACCGAATTAAATTGTGACGGCCGTAATTCGATAGGAAAGAACCGTCACCAACTCGCCTCGTAATAAATCCCGTGAGGATTTATCACCGAGTATTCCATGATCGAAACTTGGCGTCAACTCGGGTTCAAACTAAACCGCGTCCGGTCTAATTCGAGGGATCCGAATCACCGTCATATTTCTCGTATGGAGGAAACAAAACCCAGTGGAAGTGGACTTCTGGCGATTGTGCGAATATTGGATTAGGTCATCCTTCAAGATCGAATTCTCTAGGGTTGGTTAATTCGACGAGGCTGGAGATTGAGCCATTATCCAAAAGAGGGTTTCCGCCTTATCAGAGATTGATCCGATGATTTAAGGATTGCGAGCAAAGCCCTCATCCAAAAATCTCGGTAATGGATAGAGCGTGATAGCGGTAGGAAGCCAAGAGGGTTTCTGAGAGTGTCACGATAAGGATGATGGGCTCGAGAAAGTCTTGGATGATAGAACATATAAAGAAGATTTAGAGTAGAGGATGATATGAAGATTTGGTCGAGAAGATTATAGGGATAACGGTTTAATTCTCGAACTAGTGTTCGAAATTAAACTGACACACAATCAATCAATCAAACAAACACTCATTTAATTTTATTTGTCGAAAATTTATTAAGTCAAATAAGTTATTTAGGTTTGAAACCAACATATTCTAACTGGTTGTAAACACATTTGCCTTGTTCATAAAAAAGTTTTAAAAATTTCAGATTTTTGTGTTTTCAAAAATCCGGGATGTTACAGTACCCCTTGGTGGGAGGAACATAAAACCCTCCTAACCAATCAATGCAGGATCACCAGTACCCCTTGCTTCTTTAGATGCATACCCATGAGAATCCCATCAATCAGGAAGATAGTGCAAGCATGGGTGCGTTCTTGACGCTCTCGTCTCTAGGAGAAGGATCCAGCAGTCACTGCAAGATAAGGCCTCCAGCAACCAGAAGATAAAATCAGCTCTGCACGAGTAGTCGCATTAGTGTGTCTGTTTCTTTTTCATGTGTTTGTTGCTTGTGGTTCGTCTTTTGCCATATCAGTCAAAGCGCGCGTTGTTTTGTTCGTGTGCTAATAAATCACCCTTTAGAACTAGCCCTCACCCCTGTTGTCCTTTTCTCTCCTTAAAACCTGTCCGTTAAAAAGGATGCATCTTCTGAGAGGAGGCACCAGAGAAGGTGTCGGAGCGGAGAGCTCCAGCCGG
>CBMN010003421.1:0-10294 GCA_000582825.1 Hordeum pubiflorum | reverse complement strand
CTCATTCAATATGCTATCAACATAATAAATTATTTCCTTTGCTACTGTTGTGACATTACTAGTACTACTGGAGATTTTTAATAATAATATATAAAATGGCATATCAGTAGACAGGAGGAATCAAATTGTAGTGCAAACGTGAAAAGTAAAATATATGTCCTGATTCAGTCCCTTACCTTTTCTGGTGCCCCGACCAAAATTACATAAGATGCCAAGAAAGTGGAGAAAACACGGAAGCACTGAGATTGCAGAAACTCCTTTTTATGTATGTGGACTAGTCGTCTCACTTCCTAACATCAAAAGAACTTCCAAAAGCATCCAAAAGAACCTAATATTTGCCATTAGTAAAAAAGGTGACCTTGTATATGTCAACCAGCAATGCTATCCTTGAGACGGCAATACTATGACAAGATGCAGTGAATTGCTCAACTCAAACACCACTACTGACCATTCAACTTTGTGCTTGTTAGTGTGATTTTGCTCCCGCTCAACTGTCATTTTCAGTGACAAATTATGGCTAGTTTTGCATTCCAATGAAGGCAGTAAAACCCACCAACGACTGTTTTCTGTAATCATTTGGTACACTGTTGAATACTACAGGCAAGGAAGGCAACCTCACCATGCACCACACTACCAGAAAGTAAAGTGCACAATGATCACAAATATGACACTGACTTATTCAAAGCTGTAACAACGTACATAGAGCATGGGCCAGGGCAGATAGTTGGAACATTGTGGGTGATTCTTGACATCCCAAAGACTAACTACTACGAATGCCCTTTCTATACTTCTACTTCACAAATCTTCCTGTGTCTCCTTATCTTCTTCCAGTACTTTCTCTGATAAAACGGCAGCTGATGATGCATCCTTGCTCTTCCCCCAGAGGAGAAGATAGAGGCCTCCAATGACAAGAGCAGCACCTACCACACTTCAAGGACAAAAAGGGAAACACAAGTGTGACTTTTCCATTGCTTTGCCGAAATTCTATGTCTTAAAGCAAAGTTGTCATTTGGCCGATAGTTCTGTATGCAACTTAGCAATATGTCAATTGTTAGTCTGTTCATGATAGTCGATGTTGATAAGTATTTACACTTCCAACATTTAAGAAGCATGTCAATTCTTAGTCCTTATAGGTGATAAGTCATAGTACAAGTGTAGAACGATATCTGGATCAGAATTTTATTTCAGAGATTTTTTCTATCTAATTAGGACATATGATCTGTACTAGACTTTGAGAAAGTAAATGGCTAATTTAATAAGCATGATATTTCACATGATGTACTACCGAACAACTAAATAGAGTTTATTCTTATTTTGCACATTTCTCTGTCATGCAGTTTCTCTCCTAAACTTCAGTAAAAGCCAATACCTTCCCACGTAAAGCTGTTCATGAAGGACGAGGAGATCAAGGACTCCAGCAATGATCTGAATGAGAGGCAAGAAGCCTGCAGTGAACACCGGCCCTCTCTGCTCGATGCACCAGGTCATCAACACATACCCTATTCCCGAAACTCCCACTCCCTGTACAGCAAAAGTGCAACATTTCACTGTAAATTACGCTGAACCTGAACCATTCTTTGTGAAAAAAATTCCTGTTCTAACTGAATTTACACTTTTTTACGCCAGACCAAGGCATGTGTCTAACTCGTTGGGCCATGTGTTCATAACTATCAGAACCAGGAAGAATTGGAATAAGGTCTCCTTACATTACCAAATCCAACCCCAAACATGAAGAATTATATAAGCTAGACTGTTAGAGTAGCAAGGTCAAGAAGTTAGTGTTAAACAATTCTGGTTTATGTCGAGTCAAGTAGGGTCAAATAGCTGTAACGGAAGATTTTATTTATTCTTTACAGGTTGGTGGTTATCTGAGCAATCTTACGTACCGCGAAAAGAATAGTTCCAATCTGTATACTTCCTCGGAGCAGCCAAACTGAGAGGTGCCTTTGGGTGGTGACTGCCAGTGCCCCTGCTTGCAGTGAGCTGAACAAGGCCATGAATGCAGTGCTGGAGATGACTGCAGGATACTTCTTGGTGAGCTTCCCTTGCAGCAGCATCCAAGATGAGAAGGTGATGCAGTTCAGCAGCAGCAACGCCGAGCCCAGCAACCATCTCCCCTTGCTGCCACTGGTGTTGGTTGTGCTATTTCCAGTGGGTTCTTGGGTCGAAGATGCTGTGTGAGTCAGGGCAGCACCCTTGTACAGGCTCAGCAGTATCGCGCCACCAACAGATGCTAGTGTTCCTGCAATCTTCGCCAGACCAGCCTTGCTCCTCACATCTACTGTTTCTGACCTGTGTCACTAGTTTCAGTCTAGATGAACAGTTTGTAACTTGAAGACATGTGTCAATTAAGAAACTGACCGGAGAAGGACAGCGATCAAGAAGGTGAAGACTGGGGTCATATTGGAGACGGTTGCAGCAAGTGTTGCAGTGGTGTAGCTCAAGCCCAAGAAAAACAGATACTGAGCGAATAGTGCCCTGTATAAACACACGTTCAGACAAAAAAGAAGGAAAATAATTAATTTACCGCACTTTTTTGAATTGTCTCCTCCAATGCACTTAGACTAAAGTAGCATTACCAAATTAGGATTCCCAAAAGACAAAGTAACATTACCCAAGTAGCGCACTCATGAACAAGTAGGCAAAGATCTCCATTGTGAATCTTGGCCTTACATTCCTGAAATCAACTAAAAAATAATTAGGAGAAATTATCAGCGGCAATTTTCTAGATGCTGAAATATATACATTAGTATACAACAACACAACATTTAGAACACCAAGGAAGAGATACATCTCAAGGTTTCTGAAAACATCATGCAGTGCAGCATCAGCTTAACAGAAGCTTCTACAGACAAACTTCCAGAGGACAGGATCATGCATGTAGCAGCATATCATCAGCATGAGTTGCCAGGTGCGAAAAATCATACAAAAACAACTCAGCAACTGAACTCTGAAAGTCAAGTTCTTCCTCACAAACCTTTCTTTGAAGTATGCAATTGGGGCTAGGAAAGCTGCACCGACAAGCTGCCGCAGAGCGATAAGAACGACATGGTTCAGGCCGCCATCGAGTGCCTTCTTCACCAGCACTGTCATCACAGCGAAGAGCGTGTCGAAGGCAATCATGGCCGCCACTGGCTTCAGCAGCTCCATCCACCCCATTGATTCTGCACAAACCTGGAACTGAAGGTGTCTTGTCACTGGTCCTGGTGGTGGGCACTAACTATCCAGGCAGCAGACTTGATCCTATTTGTCCTATAGTATACACAATATATACAAGCATTGCATTTGCATGTGGTGATGTGAGAGGGCATTATCACAGTCAGGTCTGTAGCTTTACATGTGAGAAAGCAATGCTATTGTAAATGCTAAGCACTGATGATTGGAGCAGGCAGGGAGGGTACACAAAGGCAAGTTGAGTGGAGGAATGGAACAAAGTGCATGCATGACTAATGGTTTAGATGGTGCCTGGAATAAACAAGGAATATATGAGGGCACTAGATCAGGTTCCTATATATAGTCACTGTACTGGAGTCAGATCACCTACTAGGTTTATTTGTGTGAGAGGAAGCACTGTGGATGAGGAACGGTGAACAGAGCTGCCGTGTTGAAGACGAACGGCACTACCTCCGTTCCAAAATAAAATAGATAACATCGAATAACTGCACATTACTAACTAGAAGTCTAGAACGCAACTAGCACAAGGAGAAGATGTGTCACAACACAGATATATTGGACTCTGCACATACAGATAGGCATTCTCAAACATAAACATACAAGGGTACTCAAAAACAGAGCAGAGGAGTACCTGATATTATTACACATAACATCCTAATTCCTAATCCAGTAGTGCCCAACAAACTTGTGACTGGCTCAAAACAAGTTCGCACATAGTATAATAGGTTTTGCTAGGAAAGACCTTCCCAATATGCCCTGTTCTTCACAGGGTGTCCCTGTTCCAAGCAAAATAGAACAAGGATCAGGATGGGCGTAATTGAGCATGAACAAGGATCTGGAGAAATTTTAAACAGTGGTTTTACAAAAGGAAGTCCAACACAGGCAACACTATGCAGCACCCAAAAGACAAAAAGATAGAACCATTCATGCAGAACATATATATTAAATGCCTTGATATCCCTCCAAACATACAAACTGGTGTTAGAGGGTCCCTCACCCAGCTACCATACTTTGGTCAGATTAGATTTATTATACACTACTTGTCATATAAGAGGAAAATCTTCATTCGCACATATCGGAATCAGAAAGCATATATAACCACGAGCATACGATTCATGTGAGAGGCAGTATGCTGAAAAGGATGCATAACCACGAGCATACGATTCATGTGAGAGGCGGCATGCTTCAGCATACTGTCATGAAATATTGATTCCATTATACAACAGTACTCTGAAAATACAGATGATTGACAACCTGAAGTATATTCGCTTGAGGGCCACAGTTCAAAGGATAACCCCTAGTCCTCTAGGTTCTCTTACCTATCGCAAATTGCCCAATTCCCCCACCATGCTTCTCAACTTGCCGATCATGCACTCATGCACAGGGGACAGCCCTATTATGAATGTTTCTCCTCTACGGTAACTTAAATAAAAACTTCTATTCAAACAACACAAAACAAACATCATCCTAGTGATCGAAGAACAATTAGTTCTACAGGCACACCTTCACACTGTGACGCAGACATGCTGTCAATTTTTCTTTTTGCTACACATGATAGCAGTTGGTGACTCAAATGTCTCCCATCAGAGGCAAAAACTAAACTTTCTAGATTTTCAAGTTATTTGAGATTTACTTTGTGTATCATGTGCATATAAGAGGCTCAAGGAATACAAAGCAAAAACATATGGTATGTTACTCAAAGGTATACTTTTTAGAAATGTAAAGAACTAGACAGCTCAGAAATTAAACATATTCATGCACTAGAAAGTAAAATTCTGACACAATATATCGTACATCATCTTATAAATTAAGTAACCAAGCAAAAAAAACGGTCACCTCACCTGGTCAACCAACATAGCACATTAGCAGATCTTATGTGCTCAGAGTTTCAGATCCAACCATTTCCACCCAACTCCCCTGCCTAGAAGCAAAATAACGCAAATAAACCAAATGAAAATTCAAGGAACGTTACATGTTCCATGTAACTAGGGGGTGTAGTTTTTGTGACAATGCCACTAAATGAAGCCAAATCTATTGCCAGGTGGAAGAAAGAACGACAACAATCCTTTAACATAGTTCAGAGAAAATGCATCCATCCAGAATTATTCAGAAGAGAATCTGTACCAGCTAAGTCCAATAGGTCCAACAAAAACTTTTGTCACAGCATTACTTAGAGCTATTCGAATTTAATGAACTTGACCAATACAAGCACAGAAACATAGTTTAGCAATGGCCGGGCAGCAACAGATATAGTTATATTTCTGTTCAGACTTAATTTAGCCTGGTAATAACATGAAGATTTACATTGGCAGTTTTCCAGAAGATCAACAGACTGACCAAAAACCAAACAACTCAAGTATTCTTAAATATCTAGTCGACCCTTAATCGCATACACATCATGCTGATAGTGTTTGGATGAATCTTGTTACTCACAAGGTACAGATATATTACCTGCAGTATAGAAATTTCTGTAGACATAATGGATGGTATTATCCCAGCCATTTCTTTCAGAAATTCTTCTGAACCGCATTGACTCAAGTAGGAGTATGAAGTCGCCAATAAACGTAGCCAGAACAACCACATTTGACTCCTCGTCATACCCCATGAAGGGTGCAGCTCTTGGGCACGGCGAAGCGTGCCGGTGGGAGAGGGACGAACTCGTGCCTCATGCCATACTCCCACCTTGTCATGAAGCCGAGGAGCGGGGGCCTCCGGTGGTGCCTGCGGTAGCGGCCGAGGAAGCGTGGGTCGGAGAGGATGCCGCGCCACCGCTTGCAGACGAGGGAGGCGCGGGGAAGGGCGGAGGGAGACGTCCTCCAGCGGCAGCGCCGGAGCGGGGGAGGAATGGCGCCGGCGGCGGCGTCTCATCTGAGCTAGGTCTGAAGATCTTTTTTTTTCTAGCAGTAGTAGCTAGGCTCGTGGTCGCGGCCTCCCCGAGCTCCACCGGCGACGCGCTCCTGCGGACGGCGGGATCCGAGCCGCGCGGGAGTTGGTGCAGATGGCGAACGCGAGGCAGGCCGGGAGGTGGGCAGAGGGAGCAGGCGCGTGGGATGGCGGCAGGTCGGATCGACAGGGGGCCGGGCGCGGGGAGGGGCGGAGGACGGCGGCCGCCGGCGGGTGCGGGGGACAGGAAGGGGTTATCTTTTTCTTTTCGTTTCCAATCTGAAGAACGCTAATGCCACAAGGGTAGGAAGGTCTTTTTCCATTTGTGATGAGTGTGAGACTGAGAGGCTAGACTACATACACCCCCTCACCCTATCTTTTGAGCACATCTTTGAAAGACTGAGTCGGCATATCATTTTGAGATTGACAAAGTCATCATAGACGCCTTGTAGTTGATGGGAACACCTCCTTCCACTAAATACGCATCGCCGAAAATCCTGAAATAAACCCAAAAAAAAATACAAACACCAGAATTTGGGGTCTTATCTTCATTGATTCATCTTGTTGATCACATAGTCGGCGACTTCTCAAACTTCTAAAGCGTCTTAAGCAAAGGTAGTCACACGTGAAAAAAAAATCTGAACGGGTATTGGTAGATTACAGTTTTTTTTTATGAGATATTAGACTAGACATGTCTAGAGGTGTTGGTGTTGGTGTTTTGCTATGCCGGATGTTTGCATCTGAGGATAGTTTCTTGTAAGTGGACATGGAGTTTTTGCTCCCAAGCTCAAATGCTTCCTCATGAACAGTAAAATCGAAATATAATAGTAAGAAAATTTAAAATATTCTGAACTTTTTTATGGTAAACTTTGATAAATATTTTGTATGCTTGCAAAATTTCAGTTCGAAATGACATTCATGGAAGTCGTGGTAAAAAACAAAATCGATGTTTCAAAAAGACTAGTTTTGAATACATTTTGGGCTGTCGATTTTGTTGTTTTTCGCCATGACTGCCACGAATGTTATTTATTTTGTCCTGAATTTCGGTATGCATGTAAAACATTTGTCATGATTTACCACAAAAAATTCAGAAATTTTTAAATGTTTAACTATTTTTTGATTGTACTGTTCACAAGGGAGCATTTGAGCTCGGAAGCAGAATAAGACTTTCGCTCATAAATTTGTTTCTTCCTTTTATAAAAATATGGTACGTTGTTGGCGTACTCTTGAACAAAATTATTATTTTTGAGCAATTTACATATAATGAAAGTGGCAATATGATGAAGGGTAAGTCTAAACATAGCATCTCCAGTTGTCTTATCTGCAGCGCCGACTATGTGATCAATGCCATGAGTGCAATGAAGAGAAGGTATGTTAGATGACATTGACTGGAGTAATTGTTGGCAAAGTTGCCCACGAGGTGGCGGGCATGGCAAGGCAGCCGAGCCTGGAGGGGAGGACACCAGGCCGTGTTGCGCATACCCGCTTGCAAACAAACACTGGCCATTCGCAACCCACCAACGAATCCACGTCCCACTACCGCTATCACCATGGTGTCAACTGTCCATGCCGAGGAGTTTTGGACATAAGCAAGAGACTTGATGGACCTTCAACTATAAAGTGCTCTTTAGGTAGACTAGTAAGCTTGCACGTCTCGACTAATATTACAAGCATATGTCAGAAACATGCATAGAATTATATTCTGTAATTTGTACCAAAAGTATATTACAAAACAAGAAAATACTTCAATGTATGTTATGCATAGTGCCAGAAAAAGAAAAATAGGTAATCTTGTTTCCATCGCCATTTAAATCAAGCTAACTGTTTCCAGCAAGAAAAAATTAGTCAAGGTAAGCTCCATGTACATCAAAACAAAGAAGTTCTTCTCATAGATATGCATACGAATACTGGATGATGATAAAGCAATCCAACAAACGTGTGTACCTTAACCTCAACATTCCTTAACCACAATGAAGGCTTGCTATAGTGATGAATTATAATCTTGTGTTATAACCTTGTGCACTGAATAGTTTTTTTTTTGAAACCGTGTGCACTGAATAGTCGACATTCATCATCGCGTCATCACCATGGCAGGTTTCTCCCTCTTTGGTGGTATCCAAGCATTCTACGAGAACACAATTATTGAAATCAAATAAACATAATGAATGTGGGTAATACTATGCTATACAGAAATACAATACACCTTCAAGTTCAGTAGCCTGCTCAACAGACTTGAAAATTCCATGTGCATCGGAGTCCTTGTCAATGATGCAGCCTCCTTGAAAATGTGTCAATACCACCCCGAAAGAGCAGAAAAGTTGTCAAATGGAGCAAGGCATCCACAATGTGAATATGAGGAGGTGAATGCATCAAAAATACACACGCGAACATTACTTGGTGAGGGGATGTTAGATCCACCTTGCGCCTCCGGAATGTCGGATTGGTCAGATGATGGGACAGTATGGCCTTTTCCCATCTTGTACACATGCTTCTCACGCAACACGGCCTCTTTATCTTCTGCCGTCATCCAACATATTGTTCTCTCATTCCCCGTCGCTTCTTCTCAGAAGATGTCTCTCACACCGATACATGGTTAGAAGACTATATCTGTAAAATCAAAATGAGATAGTCAGTAATGTCTCGTGAGTATACTTTCATTTGGACTGATCGACTGAGGAACCAACATGATAATTTGATGTAGGAAGGGAAGCGAAAAAACTAAAACAACAACAATAATTTCAGTTGGGTACTACCTCACTTATGAGCTCCATCGTTTCTAAAGAGTAGTATTATAATATGATGAGCGGCAAAGTACACACCCGATACTTAAAATAGGCATAGAAAGGGGATGTATTGCATCTATTGGCACATTCTAAGATTGTCAACTCCTTTAAAGACATGAATTTCGCACCAATTAAAAGAGATGCATGAGTTTTTTCGCTTCCCTCTAGCCCTTGTAGAAATCTCGTCCTGACTACTTGTAAGTTGGCATCAAATGGTTCAAAAAATTGACATTTTTTAAGAAACATACATCCTGTAGTCAGTTGACACTTGAAGAAAGTCGCTACATGCAATCTGTACACACTTGAGGCAAGCATCTAACAGAAAACTGAACATGAAGCTCGAGGTCGCTGGGTGCGACCCCCATGGAGCAGTAGCGCCGGCAGCCAGGGATCCTCTCCCGGGCCCCTTCCTCCATCTCCCAGGCCAAGCACCTCTGAGCGAACAAAACGATGGGCCCTTGACCCAGATCCAAACCTGACATGATGAAGAAGAACGATCACAACTCTTGGGCTCCGGGACAAGGAAGTTTAGTTTAGTTCCTATCCTTTCCCATGTACAACAACAATCAGTCTATGTGTCTGCTGAATTCGAATTTACACATTCAGTTTGTTTGTTTTCTATCTAGTCCTCCACTCCAGTACAACAAGACTTTATTTGATTTGTGTCAAGAGATTTGTGAGATTGATGTTGTTACTGAGTGCATGCACGCTGATACATTGCAAGAAAGCTCCTTAATGGACCCAGTCAATTTCCACCTTTGTGCTAAGCTAAATTAGCAAACTACTAATTGAGTACCATTCATTTACATGGTGGACCTTTGTCTCTATGATTCTCAACAATTACAGCTAGTCTAGTCGAAATAGAAAACAAAAGCATGAGTTTCTTCTAATTATTCTAATATGTGGTTCACCAAAAAAGGAAATCAGATGAGGTTCTTCTAATTATTCTAATCTGTAAACACTTCAAGCAGGCAAACATCTACCAGAAAAGTGAATATGAAGCTCACTGCAGTGATTTTCCAAAAGAAAAACCGCATGAGTTTCTTCTAATTATTCAATCTGTACACACTTCGAGCAGGCAAACATCTAACAATTAACTGAATATGAAGCTCATTGCAGTGGTTTTCCAAAAAGAAAATCACATGAGTTTTCTTCTAATTATTCAATCTGTACACACTTCAAGCAGATAAACATCTAATAAAAACTGAATATGAAGCTCATTGCAGTGGTTTTCCAAAAGGAAAATCTCATGAGTTTCCTTTTGGAAACTCATGAGATTTTTTATCTAATTATTCTGTTGGCCTAGACATGGTGTTTCATGAAATCAGAATCATTTGCTTGCTATAGAGTACGAGGTAGACCCAACTAAGGGCTTGATGTTAAGATAAAGAAAAACCTGATAAAAATTTGCCGGCTTGGTTAGTATGTGTGGATTGTAATAGGATACATGGATT